>CM054162.1:2650744-2653244 GCA_028751875.1 Rapana venosa
CAGAAAGCTTGCGCAAAAAAGGTCTAATAATACCGCGTCCAATGAAATACTCTGTTGCTTGGAGTGCCACAACTTGGTTAGATGTAAGCTCAGCATTCATTGGTCTCTGATGGGTTGTTCGGCTTTTGTTTTTAGAGGATGAGGGGGGTGGGGGTTGTTGCCCAAGCAGATTATGAAAAAAAATCGCACATCAAAAGGGTGATCAGTGCTGTTGTTGCGTTCGTTGTGCTGGTCATACAGGTAGTGCTGACATCTAAGTGCTGTAGGTAAATATCTGTATCTATAATATGATTATACCATATACGTACGTGTCAAGTATCTAGATATAAAATGCTATGTGATGATACATCTTATATACACAGAAAACAAGAACGTTCACAGCCGTACACACATCAGAATAAACAATCTGTACGAAGACAAAGCTTATGCCGTTAAAGTAATGATGAGATTTTTGTCCGAAAACAAATGACATCCAAAATGTTGCATTAGATTTTAAATCGTTTTCAAACAAATTTTCTCTAGCTATAAAAGCTACTAGCAGTGTTTGATATCTAAAATAGTGGGCTAATTACTAAATCGTTTTCATACAAAATGTATGTGGGAATAAACGTCTTTAAACATTGTTTGACATCCAAAATACCGTATACGATTCGAAATAACTTTCACACAAAATGTATGTGGTGGTAACAGTTTAAAACACTGTTTACAACCTGATATACTGCATTAGACTCCAAAGAGTTTCCAAGTAAAACTTTTTGTGGCAAACAGTGTTCGATATCCAAAATACTGCATTAGATCCTAAATCGTTTTCAAATAACATGTTTGTGGCTATAACAGATATCAGCAGTGTTTTACATCCATCCAACATACTTTGAAAGTTTCCAAATATTTTTTCAACAAAATGGCTGTGGTATTAAAAGCAGTCAACCGTGTTTGGCATCCAAAATACAGCGCTATATCCCAAATCGCGTTCACACAAAATGATTGTGGTAATAAAAGCTATACAATATGCACTGACCATCTTGCACTTAGATCCTAAACAATCTTCACATAAAATTATTGTGGCAATTAAATGTATCAACAGTGTCAACCACCTAAAATGCTGCATAACATACTAAATTGTTTTCACACAAAATGATCGTGGTACTAAAAGTTCTAATCAGTGTTTGATATCCAAAATATTGCTTTAGTTACTAAAAATAATCGTCTTCACAGAATATTCTGTTGGCAGCAAAAGCTATAAACAGGCTCTGACATCTTAACTATTGCGTGAGATCCTAAAGCATTTTCTTATAAAATGATTGTGACTATTAAAGCTATCAACAGCGGTTGTCAATCAAAATTGCAGCAGTTGATATTAACTCGTATTCACATAAAATTACTTTGAACTTTTGTCTTCTTGTTGTTTGTGTATCGCCCCAAAATGTCAGGTGTTTTTTTCATGTTGGGTCAGAGTATAGGCAGGTGTAACAGCTTAACGGGGAAGGAACTGTCCTCTGATCCTTACGTAAAGTCATTAAAACGTGGGTTGGAATCTGGAAAGCGCATGTTACCTAACAAGCAGTTGTTTGTAATCTTGAAGGTCTGGTCTGCCAAGCTTGTGTGTAGACATGTGTGTTTACTTCTACCTTTCACAAACACAGGAAGTCATGCACTTTCGAAAGACAGCCCCCCCACCCCCCCCCCCATCCCCCACACCCCCTCCCCCAAAAAAAACCCAACAACAGGAAAGCAGGAGAATGAACCAAAAAGAGGGGAAAGTACAAAGAGAGAGGAACATTAATGAGAGGGAGAAAGAGAGGAGGAAAAGAAGAGAAAGACTATGTGGAGAGTGGAGATAGACTATGTGGAAATAGACTAAGGGGAAAGTACAGGTAGACTATGGGGAGAGTGGAGATAGAGTATGCGGAGAGAAGAAATAGACTATGTGAAGAGTAGAAATGGACTATGTGGGGAGTTGACATAGACTATGTGGAGAGAGTAGAGATAGACAATGTGAAGAGTGGAAAGAGATTATGTGAAGAGTGGAGATTATGTAGAGAATGGAGATAAACTATGAGGAGAGTGGAGATAGACTATGTGGGGAGAGTAGAAATAGACTGTGAAGAGTAGAGATAGACTTTGTGGAGAGAGTAGAAATAGACTGTGAAGAGTAGAGATAGACTATGTGGAGAGAGTAGAGATAGACTATGTGGAGAGAGTAGAGATAGACTATGTGGAGAGAGTAGAGATAGACTATGTGGAGAGAGTAGAGATAGACTATGTGGAGAGAGTAGAGAAAGACTGTGGAGAGAGTAGAGATAGACTATGTGGGAGAGTAGAGATAGACTGTGAAGAGTAGAGATAGACTTGTGGAGAGAGTAGAGATAGACTATGTGGAGAGAGTAGAGATAGACTATGTGGAGAGAGTAGAGATAGACTATGTGGAGAGAGTAGAGATAGACTATGTGGAGAGTGTAGAGATAGACTATGTGGAGAGAGTAGAGATAGACTATGTGGA
>CM054162.1:2660744-2663244 GCA_028751875.1 Rapana venosa
ATGACACAACCATTCTGCAATGTCAGATGACAATATACAACCATGTCAGATGTCAATATACAACCATGTCAGATGTCACAAATCACATTTTTCTCCAAACTCTTAGCCACAATTTACATTCCGACATTTCTTAACTTGTTATTTACACATAACGCAATTTGGCGACGCAGGACTGTTACGTTTCGGAACTCTGTTCTTCCCCGAGGACAACGCTCACCCCCCCTACACAGTCGTCTCCATCCCGCTCCTGTCAGACATTTCAGACAGGGAATCCGGGGTGTCGGAGGCGTAGCTCACGTCCCCCGTGCCCGCACCCCCCTTCCTAAGGGAGTCACACACACTGCGGCAGTCCGGGGAGCTCCGCCCCGAGGGGTGGCGGCTGGCTGGCCGCTGATGACGCAGGCTGGGCGAGCTGCTGGCCACGGAGCTGCTGGACACCCCGGGGCTGTGCAGGGCGGGGGGCAGACAACTCCCCGTCTTCCGCGCCGCTCGAGCGTGGTCCAGGGTCTGTCTGAAAGTCAAGGGGGCTTCCCGAGGGTGTGGCGAGAGCGAGGAGGAGGGCTGGCGCTTGCCGTTCACCGCGGCCCAGGTGGAGGTCTCGCTGGGCGTCTCCAAGGACCGTTTCTGGACGGGGGTAAGGTGGACCGCCCTGAATCCAACGACCACTCTTTCTTCGGCTTCAGCAGTTCCAGAACTCTGGGATCCGCGCATGGACTGACGTCTTCGTGTTCCGGCGTCTTGGGCTCGAACCCGGTAGAGGTGGAGGTGGGGGTGGAGGGATGACGTCCGCGGCGTCGTCTGCGCTGTCAGACGGGGGAATGAGCAAGGTCAGCGGCGTGTCCTGCCCGCCCAGAGAGGTCGTCATGGCGGCTTGCAGACTCTCCGCGGTGATGCCCAGCTTCAGACTGCCGCTCTCGGAGCCCGGCTTGTCGAAGGAGATTTCCGAGATGTTGGACAGGGAGCCGCGGTTCTTCACGTCTGTCCGGGGGTCTTCGCACTCCAGGGAGAAGTTGCTCAGGTGACCCAGCTCCATCGCTTCCCCCGGGAGGAGGGGGAGGGCGGCTGGGGGAGGAGGGGCGGTGATATGTGATGCGCGGTCATTCTGCCAGGCCCCAGTCTCAGGTTGGGGGGTGCGGGGTAAGCGGGGGCGGGCATGCGAGGGAGAGGAGGGGGGTAGTGAGCGTGCGGGGTAAGCGGGGCGGAAGCGTTGTTAGTACGGTGGATCTCTACACAGGCACTGTCGGGTCTGCGCTTCTCCAGGGAGTGGGAGTGGGAGGCGGGGTGACTGCTGATGTACAGCTTCTGTTTGAACTTCACCTCCCCCTCCTTTCCTCCTCTTCCTCCTCGTCCTCCTCCCCCTCCTCCTCCTCCTCCCTGTGCACTTTTCTGCCCCCACGAAAACATGCCGACAACGCGGCAAACCTTCTGCTGCCCCTGCCCTCCCTCTGCCGGGCAGTCTGCCAGGCCGGGTAGCGGCGGTTGTGCACTTTGTTAGGCAAAGCGGAAGAGGAGGAAGCGGAAGGAGACTCCGCGCATGCGTATTGGGGAGGCAGGGAGTGGGGAAGCAACTGCTCACTCTCTTCCGGGCTGCAAGCCAAGCGCATGCTGTTGCGACCTACGTGTTGGCGGTTGGCGCTGCCGTCCACGTCATTTCCCGTCACGTGACCCGGCATGCGCATGTCGGTGGCGGCCGGAACTCGCACGGCCACCATGGTGGGCTGCGCGCTGTCCGCGTCCCCGGGGTCCACGTTCTGGTAGGCTGGGTCATCTCCCCCTGCCTGCTTGCCGGGGGCCGGGGGCGGGGGTCGGGGGGGCTGGCACTGCTTGTACAGGTCCTCCACCCGCGCGCTCTTGGCGCTGAGCGTGTCCGTCATAGCCAGCGGGGTTCGAGTCCCGCTCTGCGTGTCGGAAGCCCCGTCTCCCTTCCCGGCTCCTTTGCGCCGAGGGCGGGGCCCCGTGCGGAACAGTTCGCTACAGTGGCGGGTTGGTTGGTTGGTTGGTTGGTTGGAGGAGGAGACAATGAAACAAAACAACATCCAGGGTGTAAGCAAAGGCGTCACGAGCACTGTACACGTGTATATATATATATATATATATATATATATATATATATATATATATATATATATTTATATAGTCCACTGTGACTGCGGTTTACAATGCTAGCGATAATGAATCCTATGAAGCTGTGGTTGTGGATAACCAGTTTGATGAGTAAACGGTTAAACACGTTAAAAAAACAAACACGAATAATAGATATGAATGAACGAATAAATGAATGAATAAATGGACGGATGAATTAATAAATAGATACATAGATAAATAAATAAATAAATAAATAAATAAAAGATGAATAAATTAATTGGATAATCAATCAACTGATTAATCAACAAACAAACAAGAAACAAAGAAAAAGATCAACAAACAAATAAACAAAGATACCAAAAAAACATAAAGCGTTAGCAACATTTTTTTTACAAAGCTGTTCCTGCAGATAATT
>CM054162.1:2675744-2683244 GCA_028751875.1 Rapana venosa
GTTGCCGTGGGTTCTTTTACGTGCGCTAAATAATTATGTGTAACACACGGGACCTTTCTCCTGCACCTGTATTCCCACACACACAGTCCAGTGCCCTCTCCCCCAACCCCCCCCCCCCTCTGCCTCTATACTCACCACATGTTATAGAGCGCTGCAGCCACGGAGATGACGAAGATGGTGCCCACCGCGATCACTGCGTACATCCAGGGGCTGGTGGCGCTCGCTGAACATCACAATACATTGCAATACATAATAATAATAATAATAATAATAATAATAATAATAATAATAATAATGATGATGATGAATGGAATTTGTATAGCGCTATATCTTGCAAAGACAAATCAGAGCGCTTGCATTCAACATATTCTTACAGAGTCATGCAGCCAATAACTATCAAAAGCTTAAACAAAATTCAAATGTGCGCACCTATATATACATACACACGCACGCGCGCGCACGCACGCACAACCACACACACACACACACACACCACACACACACACACACACACAAACCACCACACACAACACACACACACAGGTTGTAGGCTTTGGCAGGGTAATGGGATTTTGGCAGTTGAAGGCAGGGGCAGCTTTGAGATGAACACAGGGAAAAAGTTAGGTTTGAAGCAAATATGTCATATGTAGGCCTATGTCGAAGAGAGAGAGAAAGGCTTTTCCAGATGGATGGACCAAAAATAGAGAAGGAGCGACGACCAACGGTGGACTGGTTGAATCTAGGTATTCGAAAGCACAAGGTATCTGCAGTAGAGCGGAGGGAACGAGAAGGGGTGTACAGGTGAAGACATTCACTGAGGTAGGAGGGTGCTGTTTGGTGGACACATTTGTAACAGAGGGTACTGATCTTATAGTTTACTATCTGTGGCACAGGCAACCAGTGGAGAGATCGCAAGAGAGGAGTAATGTGTTCAGATTTTTTTTCTTTCTGAGGACTAGGCGAGCTGCAGAGTTTTGTATACGTTGAAGGGAGTGGATAGATGTTGCTCGCAGACCAGCTAAAAGAGAATTGCAATAGTCCAGACGTGAGAGAGAATGAAAGACGCAACAAGTTTAGATGATGCATCAGTGGACAGGTACTTTCGAATTGCACTGATACGCCGTAATTGATAGTAGCACGACTGACAGGTCTGGGTGATGAATTTTTGAATAGACAGTGTGTTGTCGATAACAACTCCTAGATACTTCACAGCAGTGGACAGAGGGACCGATGTATTAATGAGTTCTATTGAAGTTGTAGTAGAAGAGAGTTTGTGTTTGGTACCCTGCAAGCATGGATTCGGTTTGATCTGCGTTTAACTGTAACTTGTTTTGTATCATCCAGTTTTGGATATCTTGAAAACAGTAGACCATATTTGTCAAGAGAGAATACATGTGTGCACATTGTCACAAAACAACGCTGGGACACAGATAATAAGAAAGAAGAATTATGACAATGATGGCTGTAGGAGTAGTAGTAGTAGTAGTAGTAGTAGTAGTAGTAGTAGTAGTAGTAGTAGTAGTAGTAGTAGTAGTAGTAGTAGTAGTAGTAGGTGGAGGAGGAGGAGGAGGAGCAGTAGCAGCAGCAGCAGCAGCAGCAGCAGCAGCAGCAGCAGTAGTAGTAGTAGTATAGTAGTAGTAGTAGTAGTAGTAGTAGTAGTAGTAGTAGTAGTAGTAGTAGTAGACGTGGTGGTAGTAGTAGTAGTAGTAGTAGTAGTAGTAGTAGGAGGAGGAGGAGGAGGAGGAGGAGCAGTAGCAGCAGCAGCAGCAGCAGTAGTAGTAGTAGTAGTAGTAGTAGTAGTAGTAGTAGTAGTAGTAGTAGTAGTAGTAGTAGAAGTAGCAGCAGTAGTAGTAGTAGTAGTAGTAGTGGTAGTAGTAGTGGTAGTAGTAGTAGTAGTGGTAGTAAGAAGGAGAAGGAGAAGAAGAAGAAGAAGAAGAAGAAGAAGAAGAAGAACAACAACAACAACAACAAGAACAAGAACAAGAACAAGAACAAGAACAAGAACAAGAATTGCGAAGGAGAATTGCGAAGCAGAATTGCGAAGAAGAAGAAGAAGAAGAAGAGTTGCGAAGAATTGCGAAGAAGAATTGCGAAGAAGAAGACGAATTGCGAAGAAGAATTGCGAAGAAGAAGAAGAATTGCGAAGAAGAAAAAGAATTGCAAAGAAGAAGAAGAAGAAGAAGAAGAAGAAGAAGAAGAAGAGAAGAAGAAGAAGAAACAACAACAACAACAACAAGAAGGAGAAGAAGAAGAAGAAGAAGAAGAAGAAGAACAACAACAACAACAACAACAAGAACAAGAACAAGAACAAGAACAAGAATTGCGAAGGAGAATTGCGAAGCAGAATTGCGAAGAAGAAGAAGAAGAAGAAGAGTTGCGAAGAATTGCGAAGAAGAATTGCGAAGAAGAAGACGAATTGCGAAGAAGAATTGCGAAGAAGAAGAAGAATTGCGAAGAAGAAAAAGAATTGCAAAGAAGAAGAAAAAGAAGAAAAAAGAAGAGAAGAAAAAGAAGAAGAAGAAGAAGAAGAGAGAACAACAACAACAACAACAACAACAAGAAGGAGAAGAAGAAGAAGAAGAAGAAGAAGAAGAAGAAGAAAAAGGGAAGAAGAAGAAGAAGAAGAAGAAGAAGAAGAAGAAGAGAAGAAGAAAAACAATTGTGAAGAAGAAGAAGAAGAAGAAGAACAACAACAACAACAACAACAAGAACAAGAACAAGAACAAGAAGAAGAAGAAGAAAAACTGCGAAGAATAATTGCGAAGAAGAAGAATTGCGAAGAAGAATTGCGAAGAAGAAGAAGAAGAAGAAGAAGAAGAAGAAGAAGAAGAAGAAGAAGAAGAAGAAGAAGAAAGAAGAAGAAGAAGAAGAAGAATTGCGAAGGAGAATTGCGAAGAAGAATTGCGAAGAAAGTCAAGAAGAAGAATTGCGAAGAAGAATTGCGAAGAAGAATTGAGAAGAAGAAGAAGAATTGCGAAGAAGAGAAGAAGAAGAAGAAGAAGAAGAAGAAGAAGAAGAAGAAAGAAGAAGAAGAAGAACAAGAACAAGAACAAGAACAAGAACAAGAAGAACAAGAAGAACAAGAAGGATTGCGAAGAAGAAGAAGAAGAAGAAGAAGAAGAAGAAGAAGAAGAAGAAGAAGAAGAAGAAGAAGAAGAAGAATTGCGAAGAAGAAGAAGAAGAAGAAGAAGAAGAAGAAGAAGAAGAAGAAGAAGAAGAAGAAGAAGAAGAAGAGAAGAAAAAGAAAAACAAGAACGAGAACAAGAACAGAAGAACAAGAACAAGAACAAGATCAAGAAGAACAAGAAGAATTGCGAAGGAGAATTGCGAAGAAGAATTGCGAGGAAGAATTGCGAAGAAGAAGAATTGCGAAGAATTGCGAAAAAAGAAGAAGAAGAGAAGAAGAAGAAGAAGAAGAAGAAGAAGAAGAAGAAAGCATACAAAAGCATACAACAAAATACATACAAAAGCATACAACATAAAGTGATCAACATCAAAAAACCCTACACAAAAAGATATTATAACTCCACACAGCACAAAACAGCACAACTGACCAGGGCCTGACTCAGCACATCGATAACTTCTATAACACAACACAGTTTATTTGAGATTACATCGACTCTGGCACTGCACAGTTACAGTAACCAAAAATATATGATGAAGTCTACCCCTGCAAGGTAAAGTACAGTTATGCCCCTCAATCAAATTGAACACCGACAAGTCAAAGTCAAAAGCACTTTAATCATTCCATGGAGGGCAATTACAATACTGACAGGCAGATTGATACGTATCATAATCTCGAAAGACACAAAAAAGCTACATTTCCTATTGGTTAAAACATTTCAAGATAACTTCAAATAAAAATTCACGAACACACACACACACACAACACACACACACACACACACACACACAACACACACACACAAAACACACACACACACACACACACACACACACACACACACACACACACACAAATGACTGGATATTTTTTCAAGATTTTTGAATTATTTGAATTGTATGGTCTCATATTTTTCTGGGTTTTTTGTTTTGTTTTAATTCCACATATGCATATGTTATTGGGTTTTTTGTTTGATTTGTATAGTTTACCATAGATTAGGTTTTTTATTCTATGTCTGCATATACATTATCTTTTTTTTTCTCGCTTTTTTTCTTTCTTTAGATAGATGGCTTGATGAAAAAAAGCAAATACACTGCTTATTCAATGTACCATCTGAAAATAAAAGTTTGACTTTGACTTTGACTTTGACAAACACAAACACGCACACACACACAACACACACACACACACACACACACACACACACACACACACACACACAACAACACACACACACAATAACACACACGCACACCAATTGTGAATAAAATCTTATATTTTTAAAAACCCACCACCACCACCACCATAACCAACAACAACAACAAAAAACGAGCGCTACAACCACTGAGCTACCCTATCCCTGTCCTCAACAGTATGACAATGTAAAAAAAAAAAAAAGATTCTGCACCCCCCCCCCCCTACCCCCTACCCCACCCCACCCCCCCCCTCACCACCCCCAAAACCACGCACTGACCACGCCACCCTGGAAAGCTACTCACCTGTGTCCGCAGCGGCCGGGGCAGGGGTGGTGGTGGTGCTGATGTTCATGGTGCAGGCCAGCAGGGTCTGGTTGTCGGCGTAGACCGGGATGTACAGGCCCAGACAGCCGCACAGGTCCGAGTCCACGCAGGCCGAGTTGGGGGCCGTGCAGGGCGGGGCACACTCCAGCACGCTGGCCGGCCGGCTGTCAGCGCTGCAGCCTCCTGCCACACCATCACACACCACCGGGGGGTTAGGGTTAGGGGTCGGCGTAGTTTAGGGGTCAGAGCACTCCGCTTTTCCCTCCCCCAGCTAAAGGTTAAGCAGCGTCGAGCGTGGTTACTACCACTTTGGATGGGTGAGCGTTTGCGCGCCTTGGCTTCAGTACAGTCCCCCCATTTAATAATAATATTAATAATAATGATTGATGATGATGATGATGATGCTGATAATGATGATAATGATGATAATATTACTAATAATAATGTATGGAATTTATATACCGCTGAATCTTGTAAAGCAACAAATCAAACCGCTTTTTTTAAAATATCGAGGATAATAGAAAAAGCACTCAGGTGCTTTTTTTCATCCAGTCCCCGTGTGTATGCAGTTTTTTAAATGCTGTCATCTGTTCCCACCGACACACAATGGCCTACTCTTTCGAAAAGTGGAACAGGATTTAACATGTGCGCAAGATGTTCTGCATGCGTTTGCACACGGGGCCTCGGTTTATAGTCTCATCCGAATGACTTCACCCAGCTGTAAATGGGTACCTGCCTTCTTTGGGGTCAGGGAAGGTAAAGCAGCGAGGGAGAGGAGATGGGCGCCGCCCTCAATATTCTGGCCCTAGAGAAGTTGAGGTCTCTGATGCCTCGCTTCTGTACGACCTTATAGGTTATGGGACACCTTTACCTTTACTTTACCATAGGAAAAAGTTTCCTGACTGTCCTCTTCGTCAAACGCTCAGACAGCAACTATTGTTGTCTTTCATAAAAGTTAATATACGTTGCGCTGACGTTAAGCGCCTGGCAAGTCAGTCCCAGCGCAATCGATATTGACGTGGGAAGAGAATTGTTATCTATGAAGTGTTTCAGGGAAGAAAAGGGCAGGAGATTTATACTGACAGGCCCTCGGCATCCCCACAGGGGTAAGATGAATAGTTTTAAAAGGGATGAATGGTAGAGTTATGGTGGTGATGGTGAGGTTTTTCTTTTTTTTTAAAGGACAACTTTTTTATTATTAGCACAAAGCATTAAACCTAGCTTGTGTGAAGGAATCTGGAAAACAATATGTCTATTGAGTTAATCCAGTTTTCTTTTCCTAAAAAAATAGTGAATCGTCCCATCAAGCGCAGTTACAATGGTTACTGAGAGGCACATTAATGGCAGAAAACTACGTAAACTCGACAGATACAAATTGTTTTAAGTTTGCCATAACACAAGCTAGGTGAAATGTTTTACCCCTTAACAACAATATTTGTAGACATAGTGCTAATTATCAAAAAAGAAATTGTCCATTTTTTGTCAAACATAATTAAGTCAAAGGGGGGTGGAAGGAGGGAATCAGAGACAGACAGACAGGCAGACAAACAGACAGAGACAGAAGAAAACGAAGTTAGAAGGCGGATGAATAGAGACAGCAGACAGATAAGCATAATATCTGCAGACACATACAAGATATAAATCAAAAGAAAGGCACAGACAGACAAGAACCAATACGAACCAATACAAAACAAAACAAAACAAAGCAAACAACATTGACACAATGACACGAAACAAAAGACGGAAAACAAACAAACAAAGGAGAGACACATGCACAAAGATTGCAGCAGAGAAAGAAAGAAAGACAGACAGAAAGACACAAAGAAAGAAAGAAAGAAAGAAAGATAGAAAAAAAGAAAGACAGACAAAAAGAAAGAAAGACAGGAAGGAAGGAAGATTGAAAGAAAGAAAGAAAGAAAGAAAGAAGGAAAGAAAGAAAGAAAGAAGGAAGGAAGGAAGATTGAAAGAAAGAAAGAAAGAAAGAAGGAAAGATTGAAAGAAAGAACGATAGACATACAAGCAAACACATACATACATACATACAGACAGACAGACAGACAGACAAGCAATCAAACAGATAAGGTAAATGAAGGAATGGTTGGAACTAATATATTATTAACACAATGGCAGGACAATTCCCTCTTAAATGCAGCCACCTTCCATTGAGAAAAAGAAAATCAAAAGCGAACAAAACTCTCTCTCTCTCTCTCCTCTCTCTCTCTCTCTCTCTCTCTCTCTCTCTCTCTCTCTCTCTCTCTCTCTCTCTCCCTCCTTCCCTCTCTCTCTCTCTCTCTCTCTCTCTCTCTCTCTTCTCTCTCTCTCTCTCTCTCTCTCTCTCTCTCTCTCTCTCTCTCTCTGGAATCAAACAGATGGAAAAATGGGGAGAATAAAAAATCACATATACACATACACACACAGACACACACAGACACACACAGATACACACACACACACGCGCGCGCACACACACACACACACACACACACACACACACACGCACACACACAGACACACACACACGCGCGCGCGCACACACACATACGCTGACTGGACAGTTTATCTGCACTGCAGCTTGCTAGAAGAAGAGAAGACACAGACACATAAATTATAGAAAAAAAAGATTGTGGGTGAGATGGGTGGGCGGTTGAATGAGGCTGGCGCATAATGAGATGGAAAGAGAGAGGGTGGGAGAAAGGGTGAGACAGAGAAAGAGACAGATGGCAGTATGAAAGAATGAAAGAAAGAAGGAAAGAAAGTTTTAAACACAAGAAAGAAAGAAGGAAAGAAAGCAAGGAAAAAAGAATGAAAGAAAGAGGAAAGAAAGTTTTAAACACAAGAAAGAAAGAAGGAAAGAAA
>CM054162.1:2688244-2690744 GCA_028751875.1 Rapana venosa
AGAAACATGAAAAGTGATTAAATACTCAACTTGTTAGTAGTACATGCACAGAAGGAAGAAGAATATCGAGTGGTATACAACGAAAAATACGAAGTATAATTAAAGAAAAACTAGAAGAAGAAGAAGAACTTGAAGAATAATTGTCCAGAAGAAGAAGAAGAAGAAAAAGAAGAAAAAGAAAGAAAGAAAGAAAGAAAGAAAGAAAAGAAAGAAAGAAAGAAAGAACAAGAACAAGAAGAGCAGAGCAGAAGTAAAACAAGGAACTGAAGAAGACATAGCAATGTTGCCACAGCCACCACCACAACCACCACCACCACCACCAACAACAAAACATCAACAACACCAAAACAACCAACAACAATAATAATCATCACCATTATTCAAAACAACAACGTCACCAGTATTACCACCACCACCACCACCACCACCACCACCACCAATGACACAATGAAGAGAAAAGAGACTCATTTCCGGTACAGACTTCCGGTTTTCTGGTAATGTGACGAGACGAATCGGAAAACTAGTCTTCCCCACTTATGCCCCCTATTACGAACAGACCACTGACTCATCTCCGTCCCCTAGTTGACAGTCTACCAAGCCCTGGTCACAATGCCGGGGGACATGAGAAACTATTGCCAACAAGTGAGGGCCAGGACTGGCCGTACTGATGGGGTGGCTGTTCCTTTGACAGACAAACGATTTGTGGTAACAACCTCTAGACCAGTGTTTGTCTATTGTACTGACTCTGAACGAGAAAATGATGATGAGAGATAGGAGATAGGGAGGGAGGGCGGGGGAAGAGGGAGAGAGAGAGGGGAGGGGTGGGGGAGGCAGACAGGCAGACAGACACACAGAGACTGGCAGAGAGACAGACAGACACACAGAGACAGGCAGAGAGACATATAGACAGAGAGACAGAGAGACAAGCAGACAGAGAGACAGGCAGACAGACAGACAGAGAGACAGGCAGACAGATAGACAGAGAGCCAGACAGAGACAGAGGGACAGAGTCATACGTGCATACAGACACACACATATATATATAATACAAAATGCTAAATACAAACTTCCCAATGTATTTTAAAAAATACAGGAACAAACAAACATGAAGTACGAGCAAAGTAATCAAACCGAACACACACACACACACACACACACACGCGCGCGCGCGCACGCGCTCACACACACACACACACACTAAATATCACAGCACTCAAAGAATTAGTGAACAGGCGGGACACGGAGATATACTTTGATCTGGGTGGTTTTTTAAACAACAGTAAATCACTGGATATTTTGTTGTTGCTGTCATGTTGTGGCTTTTGGTCTAGTGTTAATGGAGATAGTTATAATAACTATATTTCTTTATCCTTTTCTGCTTAAAAAAACCCCATGCAAATGAAACAGTCAACTGTGTACTGACATCTCAAATATCAGTATGCTGCCTACTGTATAGGAATGAAACATGTTGTAATTGTGATGGTGTGTAATTATGCTTTATGAGAGAACGTAGGAATGGAATATGTTGTAATGATGGTGCTGTGCATGCTTTGTGAGAGAAAATCGGAATGGAACAATTATGTTCTACTGATGGTGGTGCATATACCTTTTTAAAGGGAATATTTAAATGGAATAACTATGTTGCAATGATGGGAGTTTAAATACTTTTTGAGAGAATGTTGGAATGGAATTTATTTTAAAGATAGTGGTGCTTTTGCTTTATGATAGCAAACTATAGTCTGCAATGCAAGGATCGAACATCAAAGAGGATAGGGTAGGTAGAGAATGGGGAAATGATGAAGGGGAGGGGTACACGTGTCAGAAGATGGAGAAGATGGGGGTACACGGGTCAGCTCTTCAGGACAGAAGAACAGGAGAAGAAAAAAGTCCCCGGTTTCTGGTGCCAACTTCTGTTGCCATGCCAACCTGACCAGACCAGAAGATCAGACAATCATTCTTTAAGTCAGTATCTAGAATGGACAACTGTGACCCACTGCCACATGATGAGTCTCAAAGCGCTGGACGTCATTTTCTTTTTTAGTTCTTGCTTTGTTATTAATCTTATTTTTAAGAACGGCTTTTCAATACATAAAAAGAAAAACTCGATACTCATATTGATAATATTACAATTTGAAATTCTAGACGCCAGGAAGTGAAAAACATGAGAAATAGACGATGTTTGCATGGCAGTGGATGGTCAGGACGAGGGCCTGTGTGTTTTTAAACGCAGTTTTCTATCAAAATGAACCAGACTAACACTTCAATACTTCGGCACAGGGTAGACCAAAGCTTACAGTCTTGAAATAAACATAAATCTCAAAATCGACATCATGACACCCCCCCCCCCCCCCCCCAAGATTCAGCGCTATATAAATTCCATACATTATTATTATTATTACTTGCTCCTTGGCTAAAATGGCTTCCGGCAGAAAGGTTAGAGAGATGCAATGCGACTCATTTCGTGATGCATGGTCACAACATTGCCGTTCTATCAGTTTTA
>CM054162.1:2698244-2705744 GCA_028751875.1 Rapana venosa
CAATGACCTCGTGTCTGCGTGTTAGTGTGACCTTTTCTTTCTCTAGGAAGTGCCGAATAAAGTGTGTGTGTGTGTGTGTGTGTGTGGGGTGTTGAGTGTGTGTATGTGTGTGTTTGTGTGTGTGTGTGTGTGTGTGTGTGTATGTGTTGTAGTGTGTGTTTGTGTGTGTGAGTATGTGTGTGTTTGTGTGTGTTTTGTGTGTGTGTATGTGTGTGTATGTGTGTGTGTGCTTGCTTACGCGCATGCACGCGTGTCTGCCAGCATCTCTCTGTCTCTATTTGTCTATGTCTTTCTGTCTGTCTCTGTCTGTTTGTCTGCCTGTATCTCTCTCTCACTCTTCACTTCTACTCTTCCTCCTCCTCCTCCTTCTTTTTCTTCTTCGTTTATCTAGTTTTCATCTACTTTCATTATCATCAGCAGCAGCATCAGCTGCAGCTTCTTCTTCTTCTTCTTCATCATCATCATCATCATCATCATCATCATCATCATCATCATCACCTTTGTGGTCGTCGTTATCATTGTCTTGATCAGAATCATCATCATCACCATCACCACCACCAGTAACATCATTATTTCATTACCGACACATCACCATAATCATTGTTTTCAGCATCTAGGTTGGTTTCCTTATTACGAACAATACTATCAGCAGCATCAACGTCGTCGTCGTCTTCTTCGCAATTTTTCACAATTCTTCTTCTTCTTCTTCTTCTTCTTCTTCTTCTTCTACTTCTTCTTCTTCTTTTTCTTCTTCTTCTTCTTCTTCTTCTTCTTCTTCTTCTCTTCTACTTCTTCTTCTTCTTCTTCTTCTCCTTCTCTTCTTCTTCTTCTTCTTCTTCTTCTTCGCAATTCTTCTTCTTCTTCGCAATTCTTCTTCTCCTCCTTCTTCGCAATTCTTCTTCTTCTTCGCACTTCTTCTTCTTCGCAATTCTTCTTCTTTCTTCGCAATTCTTCGCAACTCTTCTTCTTCGCAATCCTTATTCTTCGTCGCTTTGTAAATCTTCTTCTTCTTCTTCTTCTTCTTCTGCTTCACAATTCATCTCGGCAATTCCTTTTATTATTCGTTGCAGTAGGCAGTATCTGCTTTCTCATCATTTAAATTTTGTTTCGTTATATGCTAGCTGTCTTGCTTCTTTCGTAGACATTCTGCTAGTCCCCAGAGCCTTGTTCTGCTGTTTAAAGGACAGGAAAGAAACAGGCTTTGGTCTGTCTGTGATTCAGGTCTTCACCTCTACAGGCATCTTCCTCAGAGATCCCATTCTGGACAAAGGGGAGATAAGAGCAGAGCAAATGGCACTGGGCTTAACTTCTTATCTCTGGCACTGTGCTGCCACCGGAACATTCCATGCATCCAGAAAGGATGGGTGTTAAGCTAGAGAAAGGGAGAGGGGAGAGAGAGAGAGAGAGAGAGAAGAGAGAGAGAGAGAGAGAGAGAGAGAGAGAGAGAGAGAGAGAGAGAGAGAGAGAGACAGACAGACAGACAGACAGACAGACAGACACAGACAGAGACAGAGACAGACGCTAGACAGACGCAGACGACATACAGACAGACAAGACAGAGAAAAGAATTGCGAAGAAGAAGAAGAAGAATTGCGAAGAAGAAGAATTGCAAAGAAGAAGAAGAAGAATTGCGAAGAAGAAGAATTGCGAAGAAGAAGAAGAAGAAGAAAGAAGAAGAAGAAGAAAAGAAGAAGAAGAAGAAAAGAAGAGAAGAAGAAGAAGAAGAAGAAGAAGAAGAAGAAGAAGAAGAAAAGAAGAAGAAAAGAAGAAGAACAACAACAACAACAAGAAGAATTGCGAAGAAGAATTGCAAAGAAGAAGAAGAAGAATTGCGAAGAAGAAGAAGAAGAATTGCGAAGAAGAATTGCGAAGAAGAATTGCGAAGAAGAATTGCGAAGAAGAAGAAGAAGAAGAAGAAGAAGAACAACAAGAACAAGAACAAGAAGAAGAACAAGAAGAAGAACAAGAAGAAGAACAAGAACAGAAAAAACAAGAAGAACAAGAAGAACAAGAAGAACAAGAAGAATTTGATTAAGAGGAAGAATTGTGAAAAAAAGAATTGCGAAGAATTAGGAAGAAGAATTGCAAAGAAGAAGAAGAAGAAGAAGAAGAAGAAGAAGAAGAAGAAGGAAGAAGAAGAAGAAGAAGAAGAAGAACAAGAACAAGAACAAGAACAACAACAATAACAACAACAACAACAACAACAAAAGCAACAACAAAAGCAACAACAACAACAAACCAAAAATACTGTTTAGAAAAGAAAGCAAAAGAACAGAGTGATGTCTGTATAACAATGTCTGTAGTTTGGGTGAACTCCAAAACACTGCTAAAAACAGCCCATACAGAGCAGGGTACATCAGGATGCAAGGTGGGGGGTGGGGGTAGGGGTGGGAGGGAGTGGGTAGAGGAGGGTAATTAGGAAGCAGCAGGAGATGCTGAAATGAGGCGGTGGTGATTTAATGCCCTGGCGATGTGCTAATTAACTGCCCATTTGAACAGCTGGACTGTGTGGCCGGTTAGCTTTGGGAATGAAGAATGAATGTGTGACTGTGTTTAATGCTACTGGCTTCATTGTGTGTGTGTGTGTGTGACTTTGTCTCTCTCCCACAGTCTTTCTCTCTCTCTCTCTCTCTCTTCTCTCTCTCTCTCTCTCTCTCTCTCTCTCTCTCTCTCTCTCTCTCTCTCTCTCTCTCTCTCTCTCTCTCTCTCCCAATGTGTATGTGTCTGTTTGTCTGTGTGTGTGTGAGTGAGTGAGTGAGTGTGAATGTATGTTTGTGTGTGTGTGCATGTGTATGTGTGTGTTAGTGTGTGTGAGTTTGTATGGTGTGTGTGTGTGTGACTATTGTGTCTGACTGTGTCTCTCTGTGTCTGTCTCTGTGTCTCTGACTCTTTCTCTCTGTCTCTGTCTCTCTCTCATATTATCTTATATTTAGGAAATTGTATTACCTGCAGCACAAATAGACAACATGCCACTTACTTCCTCTTCTGTTCCTTTCATATATTCGTTCTCTCTTTCCCGCCTTCTTCAATGTCTTCAACTAAACTAGCTCTCTCTCTCTCTCTCTCTCTCTCTCTCTCTCTCTCTCTCTCTCTCTCCTCTCTCTCTCTCTCTTCTCTCTCTCTCTCTCTCTCAGGACAGTATGGATGACAAAAATGTACAAACTGACTACATTGGGTGTAAATGAGCACATGAGAGCTTATTCCATCAACCTCGAAATAAAAGAATAGATAAATGCGTAAATGACTCCTTCCAACTTTTTTTTCTTTTCCTCTGCGCGCCTTGGCTTCAGTACAGTCCACCAGTTCATCCAGCTGTTAATGGGTACCTGTCCTCTTTAGGGTCAGGGAAGGTAAAGCAGCGAGGGAGAGGAGATGGGCGCCGCCCTCAATATGCTGGCCCATAGAGAAGTTGACGTCTCTGATGCCTTGCTCCCCTACGACCACATAGGTTATGGGACACCTTTACCTTTTGTTGTTGTTTTTCTTTTAAACATGACCTGATTTTTAAACTAGAAGCTGAAGAACATGATTATTGTCTGAATTGAATGAATGTCCGCGTCTTTAAGTTTTGATGTTTTCTGCTTTATTTCCCTCTCCCTGTCTATAGTCTTATCTTGTCTACCATTCCTGTCTATAGTCTTATCTTGTCTACCATTCCTGTCTATAGTCTTATCTTGTTTACCATTCCTGTCTATAGTCTTATCTTGTCTACCATTCCTGTCTATAGTCTTATCTTGTCTACCCATTCTTGTCTTCATCTCTTAAACATTCTCACCCATCCTTCTTTCCCCCATGTTCAATACATTTATTTTATTTTCTTCTTTCTGTATGCCTCTTCCCAATATTCCTTCCATATTTGTTTGTTATCCTGCTACCAGCTTTCTACACTGTCATTAGAAAGGCCATATATCAAACCTTTCTAATCAATAACACATAATTATTATCCTTTATAAAAATAAAAACCACGTGACTTGATACTTTTCATTTAGAGCATCATTTGTTAAAACATGTTTTTAACTAAAATAAGGCATGTAGCAATACAGTTCATTGAACAACTTTGCTGATCAATACATTTAATTTTAAAACTCAATCTTAAAACCCAAAACAAAACAAACAAAACTCATATTTCAGGTACAGTTCATTTAAAAGCTCATATATTAGTATACCTCATTTATTTTATAAACATAAATGTCAATGTGTTTCATTCCTACACCCATACATCAACAGATTTGCCTGAAAAATACCTGAAATAGCACCTTACTCCCTCCTGAAAAACAAACAAACAAGTGAACTAAACACGCACACAGCATACACACACCACACTACACACACCACACGCACACTACACACGCACAAACACACACACAAACATTCACACAAAACACACACAACACACCACACCACACTCGCACACACAACAACACACACACACACACACACACACACCCACACCAACACAACAGCGCACACATACACATACACACACACACACACACACACACACTACAAACACACACACACACACACACACACACACACACACACACACACACACTACAAACACACGCACACACACTACAAACAAACAACACACACACCACACACACACACACACACACACACTACACACACACTACACACTCACACTCACACTCACACACAAACACACACCATAAACAAAATCAACAACACATTCGGACAAGCAAAAATGCCCCATGTATTTATAGATATTCATCAAAATATCGAGACCTGAATACACTTTCTTACAGGGGTCCTCAATACATTTCAATCAATATCTCATGTATCTAACGTTTCTCATTTAGCTGGCTTCCCCTAAGGCCTTCAGTCTGGGATACTCTTGCCGAATTGCTGTGTGCCAACACTTTCAGAAGACCACAATGATCAGGGGTTTATGGAAGACTTTAGATTGGAAAACTTTTTCTGAGTGCTGCAAGTGTTGTGTTCAATTAATTTGGGGGGGGGGGGTGTATGTGTTTGAGGTTGTGTATGTGTACAGGTGTGTGTGGTGTGTGTGTGTGTGTTGTGTGTGTGTGTGTGTGTGTGTGTGTGTGTGTGTGTGGTGTGTGTGTGTGTGTGTGTGTGTGTGTGTTGGTTTTGTGTGTTGGTGTGTGTGAGGTTGTGTATGTGAGGTTGTGTGTGTGTTTGAGGTTGTGTATGTGTATAGGTGTGTTGTCTGTGTGGTGTGTGTGTGTGTGTGTGTGTGTGTGTGGTGTGTGTGTGTGTGTGTGTGTGTGTGTGTGTGTGTGTGTGTGTGTGTGTGTGTGTGTGTGTGTGTGTGTGTGGTTGTTGTTGTTGTTGCTGTCGTCTTGTTGTGCTAATATTGTGTCGGTCCAGTTAATACTGATTTTATTTTCCTGTACATTTGTAATACAGTTTTGTGGTCTCTTCCATATACATTGTTGGTCTCCGTCTCTCTTATGCTTTCCCCCCTGTTTCTGTCTGTATATCTGTCTCTTACTGGCTCAGTATCTGACTGTCTCTCATTCTCTACCTGTCTATCCTCTTGTTTGTCTGTCTCTGCCTCTTCCCTCTCTGTCTATCTCCCTCTGTTTCTGTTTCTCTCAGTCTCTGTATCTCTGTCTGTCAGTATGTTTGTCTGTCTCAACCTGTCTGTCTCTCTATCTGTCTGTCTGTCTCTTTCACTGTCCCTGCCTCTATATCTCTCTGTCTCTGTGTCTCTCTCTGTCTCTGTCTCTGTCTGTCTGCCTGTCTTCTCTCTCTCTCTCAACTGGGCTTAGGTTGTTTTTTCATGTAGGACATGTTATGAACTGCCGCACAAACGCTCACTTAGTTTATCATTTTCCTATTACTCACACTCATTTACATGGGATAACTAGACGTGCTAGACAGAAAATCAATGATTGCAAAGCCATTACTTGAAGCAATGACTTCTATTCTGAGCTGCCTGTCTGTCCTGTCTGTCTGTCTGTCTCTCAGTCTGTCTGTCTGTCTGTCTGTCTCTGTCTGTCTGTCTATATGTATGTCTGTTTGTCTTTCTAACTCTCTCTGTCTCTGTCTATCTGTCTGCCTGTCTCTCTCTCTCCCCCTCTCTCCACCTCTCACTCACTCACTCTCAACGTCTTTAATGTGTCTTATTTCTCTACTTTTAGACATGACCTCCCCCCTTGTTTATCCATCCTTCTTTGATATCCACTAGTTCACACATCTCTACCTATACAGGCCGCACGCCGCAATTTTTAAAAAATCACTCTTTTCCTTCTGTTTTTCTCGGTGACTCTTACATTCATACTGCACGTACAACGGCATCCATAGAAATAAAAACCACTTTTTTGTGAAAGACTAGCTTCTGACTCAAAATTAATGTGATTTTGAAGATATTTGGTAGGTTTGATTTTTTTATTATTATTCAGGAAACACTGTACCCCGTCAGTCCTTGGTCGTCTGCTAGCTTCTTTACCACAATATGCATGCGCGGGATCAACGCTGTAGGAATACAAGCAATCCTCGTTTGATGGTTATTTCCAACTTTCTCGTGACTACCTGGTATTGTTCTATGTCCTCAATCCAAAACACAAATGCACTGTGCATTTTTAAAAAGGTAAAGGTAAAGGTGTCCCATAACCTATAAGGTCGTAGGGGAGCGAGCCGTCAGAGACCTCACTTCTCTAGGGCCAGCATTTTGAGGGCGGCGCCCATCTCCTCTCCCTCGCTGCTTTACCTTCCCTGACCCTAAAGAGGGCAGGTACCCATTTACAGCTGGGTGAACTGGGAGAACTGTACTGAAGCTAAGGCGCGCAAACGGTCACCCATCCAACTGGTAACCACGCTCGACGCTGCTTAACTTGGCTGGGGGAAAGCGAGTGCTCCGACTACTGAGCTATCCCGTGCATTTTTACATACTTTAAAAAAATGTGTGAAAATCACCAACATTTTTTTTCGCACTCTATAGAAGATATACAATGTGACCCCACATTAATACCGGTGTGTCAGCCTTTCCCTTCTGTTCTCTTCTTGTCTTCTTTCTTCACGTCAATATTAATCCTATTTCTCTACTCTCTTTCTTCTCGTCAATATCACTCCTATTTCTCTGTCTTTTATCGGCTCGCCAGCATTACTCCTATTCAACTGCCTTCTTCCTCCGCGTCAATATTACTCCTATTTCTCTACTCTGCCTCTGCTCGTCAATATTACTCCTATTTCTCTACTCTCCCTCTGCTCGTCAATATTACTCCTATTTCTCTACTCTGCCCCCTGCCCCGTCATATTACTCCTATTTCTCTACTCTCCCTCTGCTCGTCAATATTACTCCTATTTCTCTACTCTGCCTCTGCTCGTCAATATTACTCCTATTTCTCTACTCTCCCTCTGCTCGTCAATATTACTCCTATTTCTCTACTCTCCCTCTGCTCGTCAATATTACTCCTATTTCTCTACTCTCCTCTGCTCGTCAATATTAATCCTATTTCTCTACTCTCCCTCTCCGCGTCACTATTACTCCTATTTCTCTGCTCTCCCTCT
>CM054162.1:2715744-2718244 GCA_028751875.1 Rapana venosa
CTGAAGTCAAATAAATACCCTAACCCTCTGCCAGTCTTCATTTGCCCAGCCATATCTCGGTCTCTATGTCTCCGTTTGTCTGTCTGCCTGCCTGTCTGTTTATGTGTTTGTCTGTCTGTCTGTCTGTCTGTCTCTGTATGTCTGTCTCTCTGTATGTCAGTCTGTCCGTCTGCACTCTGTCTGTGCCTCCGTGTCTGTCTGCTGTCTGTCTGTCTCTCTGTCTGTCTGTCTGTCTCTCTCTCTCTCTCTCTCTCTCTCTCTCTCTCTCTCTCTATCTATCTATCTATCTATCTATCTATCTATCTGCGTCTCTCTCTCTCCCTCTCTCTCTCTCTCGCTTGCTCTCTCTCTCGCTCGCTCTCTCTCTCTCGCTCGCTCTCACTCTCTCTCTCTCTCTCTCTCTCTCTCTCTCTCTCTCTCTCTCTCTCTCTCTCTCTCTTTCTCTCGCTCTCGCTCTCGCTCTTGCTCTCTCTTTGTGCCTGTCTGCCTGTCTTTCTTCCATCTTCCTCTGTCCCCCTCTCTCTCCCTCTTAATATCTCTCTCTCTCTGCCTCCCTCTCTCTCCCTCCCCCTCTCTCTCACTCTCTCTCTCTCTCAACCCCTCTCTCTCCTTCCCCTCTCTCTCTCTCTCTCTCTCTCTCTCTCTCCATAATGCTGGTCTGTGTCAATGTGTTCCTCAGGGGGCGTGGTTTACTCCGGGGAAGCTGTCACTCTGCCTCATGGCTAACTGGCTGTGGGCTGTCTGGCCCCTACTGTGCAACCACACCTCTCCTCCTTTTCCTTTTTCTTTCCTTTTCTTTCCTTTTTTTTTTTTGTCTCTTCTTTTTTGTCCTATCTTTCGGACAGCGTTTTAGAAAACTGTCGGGTTGTTCAGAATAGCGTATCTGTCTGCGACTGTCTGTCTGTCTGTCTTTTTCCTCTGTCTGTCTTGTTCTCTCTCTCTCTCTCGCTCTCTCTCCCTCTGCCTGCCTGCCTGATTTTCTTTTTTTTTTTTTTTTTTTTTTTTTTGCTGCCTCATCTTCTGTGATGTCCCCCGTCCTGCTGTTCCCACGCCGCTCACTCCAATCTCCCCGCCACAGCCATACCCAGATTTGTTATGTCTCATCCTCAGAGTCGGAGGTCCACAGGGAGCCAATCACTATCAGGCCGCCGTGGGGCCACCAGCCAGAGGGGCCCTGCACTGCTGCTGGGTCACTTTGGTGGTGTTCAGTGGTGCCTGTTCTGAGCTAACATACGCAGGACACCACCTACTAAGCCCCCTACTAACGACAGTATTAGCTCAGTCGCGGAGCCAGACTGAGTGAGTTGCCCACCCGAGGTGGCAACCACCACAATGTCCCTCCAACGACCGTCCCCAGCGAACCTCCAACCCTAAAGGCTTTGACACAAACTCACCACAGGCACAGAAGTGTATGGGCAAACCGAATCTGAGGTCACCATGAGACCAGAGCAACTGGGACCACCGAATCAGAGGCAATTTTTTGATTGCATGATGATCAATGACAATGAGGATGACGTAATTATGCTGCTGTGGAAGTGCATATGCTTTGAGACTACTTGACAGGGCTGTACTCTACGCTTACTATCATAATATATCCCGGCGTCAACCAGGCCCGAGAGATACAGACACCTGCAGTGTTGGTCAGGTAATTTGAGCAACACTCTCAAATTCGCATCCGTTAAGTGGATGAAGCTCGACTGTGTGGTCCCAGTCTTCCCACTGAGCCCACAGCACACTCACTCTGGGTAGGAGCCGGCCGGAGTCCGAAAAATCCCTATGACTCTTATGGGAATCGAACCCGCGACCTTCCAGTCCGTAACCCAAGGCGCTAACCACTGCGCCATGGCGGCTGGTTGCCTGCCTGATTTTCTTCCCTCTTTCTCTGCCTCCCTCTCTCTCCCTCTTTATCTCTCTCCCTGCCCCTATCTCTCTCTCTCTCCCTCCCCCTCCTCTCTCTCTCTCTCTCTCTCTCTCTCTCCATAATGCTGGTCTGTGTCAGTGCATTGCTCAGGGGGCGTGGTTTACTCCGGGGAAGCTGTCACTCTGTCTCATGGCTAACTGGCTGTGGGCTGTCTGGCCCCTACTGTGCAACCACACCTCTCCTCCACTCTCATTTTTCTTTTTCTTTCTTTTTTGTTTGTTTCTTCTTTTTGTCCTATCTTTCGGACAGCGTTTTAGAAAACTGTCGGGTTGTTCAGAATAGCGTATCTGTCTGCAACTGTCTGTCTGACTGTCTTTTTTTCTCTATTTGTCTTGTTCTCTGCCTTCTCTCTCTCTCTCTCTCTCTCTCTCTCTCTCTCCTCTCTCTCTCTCTCTCTCTCTCTCTCTCTCTCTCTCTCTCTCTCTCTCTCTCTCTCTCTCTCTCTCTCTCCCTGTGCCTGTCTACCTCTCTGTTTCTCTATCTATCTATCTATATATCTATCTATCTCTCTATCTATCCATCTTTCTATCTGTATGTCTCTCTGTCTATGCCACCCCATCTCTCTCTCTGTCTGTCTAC
>CM054162.1:2723244-2730744 GCA_028751875.1 Rapana venosa
GACTGTCCACACTGGACTCTGTTAACAGCATCCGTGTAAGTTAAATGTTGAGAGAGAGAGAGAGAGAGAGAGAGAGAGAGAGAGAGAGTGAGAGAGAGAGAGAGAGAGAGAGAGAGAGAGAGAGAGAGAGAGTTCAGACCAGACTACTGTACAGTTCGCCCTTAGCACATACAAAAAATGATGGTATTGAAGGTCATATGACATACTAAATGGTTATAAATATTCTAAACGAATTAGATATCGGAAAAAATGCAGCAGCAAAATAACACAGGAAATTTCATGCCAATTCTTGCGATTGATAAAAAAAATTCACTGAATGGGAGAGGGAGGAGGGGAGTGGGAATGAGCGATGAATGATACAGATTTGTAATGAAATAATTAAGATAAGAAAATCATACATTGATTCCAAGGGTCTAAAGACATAAATGGTTACACTCTTTTTGGCAGAACGTCTTTTGAGCGCCACACGGACTGTTAACATCCTTAATTAATTTTGAGAGAAAGGCATGAGGCACGTGGGAGACGGATCAGCAAAAGTCCAAAACGAAAACGAGGATGGATGAAAAAAGCAATAAGGGTGTATATTATCTCGAATAAGAAGAAAAAATGAATGAAATAATTTAGTATAATTAAACAAATTCTCATACGGCCTTGCCCTATTAGGGACTATCAAAGTAAAAATAAAAAAAACAACAGAGAAACAGAGAAGACAGAGAAGACAGACAGACAAACAGACAGAGACAAAAACAGAGACAGACAGGGACAGCCAGACAGAAGACAAAACACACACACACACACACAACACACAAACAACGCACAACATACAACAACATCAAACATAAACACACACACACTACACATACATACAACACACACAGACAAACAGACAGACAGACAGAGAGAACCAGACACTGCTAGTTAAGATAGAGACAGAGCGAGGCGACACTCTGCTGTAAATTAAAAGAAAAAAGGAAAAGAAAGAAAACGAACATTACACATCAGCTCGACTCTCTGCATTCTTTAAAGAACATTCTTTTGCTGTTGTTGTTTGTTTGTTTGCTTTTGTTTGTTTGTTTTGGTTTGTTGGTTTGTTTTTGTTTGTTTTGGTGTGTGGGTTTGTTGTTGTTTTTGTTTGGTTCTTTTTTTTTTTGGGGGGGGGTGTGTTTTTTGGGGGGTTGGGGGTTGGAGGGGCGGGGAAACATGGCTGTCATGTTCTGTTGAGTGGTTCCGTTTGCTCTGCCGTGTGGGCAGCTTACAGAGTTAATATTTGTGTGTCTGTTATTGTCTTTATGTATGGTGTGGGTGTGTCTGTTAATCATTATATATTATATATATATTATAATATATATATATATATATATATATATTTATATATATTTATATATATATATATAATTTATCTATATCTTGTGTGTGTGTGTGTGTGTGTGTGTGTGTGTGTGTGTGTGTGTGTGTGTGTGTGTGTGTGTGTGTGTGTGTGTGGTGCACATATGCCCGTATATATTGTAACGCATGTTAGCTTCAAACAAATACTTGCAAGCACGCATATAGACACAGATGAATAAGCCTACACACACACACAACCACACACACACTATTATAGAGAGAGACATACATATGAGCGAAAGAGAGAGACTTACAGAAACAGAAAGGGATAAGAGAGACAGATTCATTGAGACAAAGAAACCGAAAGACAGAGACACAGAACAGACAGACACAGACACAGACAGAGACAGAGACACAGACACACACACATAGACACAGACAGAGACACAGACATAGAGAAGAGAAACTGGAAAACTTACAGTAACAGATGTAAATACAGACAGAGAGCGGGGAAGAGAGAGATAGAGAGAGAGAGGAGAGAATGAAGAGAGAGAGAGAGAGAGGAGAGGAGAGAGAGGAGAGAGAGAGAGGGAGAGAGAGAGAGGAGGAGAGGGGGGGAGAAAGGAGAGAGAGAAGAGAGAGAGAGAGACAGATAGAGAGAGACAGAGAGAGAGGAAGAGAGAGAGAGAGAGAGAGAGAGAGAGAGAGAGAGAGAGAGAGAGAGAGAGAGAGAGAGAGAGAGAGAGAAGCAGGTAGAGATTACCACCAAAACAAAAAAAAAACAACCCCCTTGAAAACTATCACATGTCTTTTTAGCCTGCCTCTTATGTTTCCACACGTCACACACTTCCGCTTCCGCCTTCCGGTAGAACAAAAGCCAAAAACTCCATCAAGAGCAGATCTGACAACCGTTCTTTGTCAGCCATTGAGCTTTGTCAGCATCAGAATCTTCAACAGTGAAACTGTTAGAAACATCGAACTGTTTGAGGACGTATAGGAAAAAAGAGAGAGAGAGAGAGAGAGAGAGAGAGAGAGAGAGAGAGAGAGAAGAGAAGAGAAGAGACAGAGACAGACAGACAGACAGACAGAGACAGAGACAGACAGACAGACAGACAGAGACACTGATAGACAGACAGACAGACAGACCAGACAGACAGAGATAGATAGATAGAAGATAGATAGATAGATAGATAGATAGATAGATAGATCAGATAGATAGTAGATAGATAGATAGATAGAGATAGATAGATAGATAGATAGATAGATAGATGAGATAGATAGATAGATAGAAGGCAGACAGAGAGACAGACAGACAGAGAAGGGAGAAGAGAGAGAGAGAAGATGAAGAGAGAGAGGAGAGGAGAGAGAGAGAGGGAGGAAAAGAGAGAGAGAGAGAGAGAGATGCAAGGAAAGATGAAAAGGCAAACAGGATAAAAAGTTATTTAGTTTTGGTGTTTTGTTTAAAAGAAAAAAGTCACCAAAAACCCCAAACTGAAAAGAAGATACAAAAGGTAAAAATTAAGAGAAGAAGAAGAAGAGGGGAGAAGAAGAAAATGCAGAAGAAGAAGAAGAAGAAGAAGAAGAAGAAAGAAGAAGAAGAAGAAAGAAGAAGAAGAAGAAGAAGAAAAGAACAAGAACAACAACAACAACAACAACAACAACAACAACAACAAACAACAACAACAACAACAACAAGGACAAGAACAAGAAGGGAAAGAAGAGAGGAGGAGAAAATAGAAGAAGAAGAAGACAAAGAAGAAGCAAGAAGAAAAGAAGAAGACAGAAGAGAAATGAAGAAGAAGAAGACAAGAACAAGAACTAAGAACAAGAAGAAGGAGGACGGAAGGAGGTAGAGGAGGAGAGGAGAGAGGAGAAGGCAGGAGGCTGGGAGGTGGGATACAAGAAGAAAGAAAGAAGAAGAGAACAAGAAGAACAAGAACAAGAACAAGAACAGAAGAAGAAAAGAAGCCAGAGACAGAACAGAGAGAGAGAACAGCAGACAGACAGACAGACAGTGGCAAACAGACAGACAGAGAGAGAAACCAATAGAAAAACAGACCCAAAAAACACACACCTCAACAAACTCATCCCCGTTCGCTTCCCATCTGTATTTCCGGCCTGCCTCTTGTGTTTTCACACGTCTTACGCTTCCGCATCCGTCTTCCGGTACAACAGAAGCCAGAAGTGTATAGTACAGCAGATCTGAAAGCCACGTTGTGCCATGTCTGGCATTTCCTGTGGTTGTAGTAAAGTAAGCATGGATCTCGTCCCGATTTGGGCAGTGACAGAATGCTGGAATGTGTTAGATAAAGAGCTCTTGGGGGGGACAAATAACAACGGGCAACCAGATGAGAGGCAAAGAAAGGATAATAAGAAAGAGAACAGGAGAAAGGAAATAGAAAGGAAAGAAAGGAAGGAAGAAAAAAAGAAGAGGGAGGAAGAAAGAAAGAACTAAAGGAAGAAAGGAAGAGAAGAAGAAGAAAAAAAAAGACAAGGAGAAAGAAAGAGAGAAAACTTAAATGAGAAAGAAAGGGAGAGATGAAAGGACTGAAGGAAAAAAATGAATGAACTAAAAGCAGAAAGGAAGAAAGAAAGAAAGGAAGGTAGATATGAAGGAAAGAAGGAAGGAATGAAGGGAGGTAGGAAGGAAGGAAGAAAGAAAGGAAGAAGCTAAAGAAAGAAATAGAGGAATAAATGGAAAGAAGAAGCGAAGAGAAAGACAGACAGAAAGAAAGAAAGAAAGAAAAAGAAAGAAGGAGAAAGAAAGTAAACAAACAACGAAAGAAGTAATGAAAGAGAGAAAGACAGTAAAAAGGAAAAGAACGTAAGTAAAACAAAAGTAGACAGAGAGACAGACAGAGACAGAGAGAGAGAGGCAGGACAACAGACAGACACACAGACATACGCACAGTATCTCTAACTAACAAAGAGACACATAAAAACACATAATGAAGCACGCAGAATACCCCCCCCCCCCCCACCCTAAAACAAACGCATTCTATTCCACCTATCGTCCGTGTGTTCTGGGTGTGTCTTTTGTTTTCACCTGTCTCACACTTCCGCTTCCGACTTCCGGTACAAGAGAAGTCAAAAGTTTAAAGGCACATCAGGTCTGGAAGCCATTCTGTTCCATGTCTGGTTTTTACAGGGACCGCGAGACAGAGTGTGATCATCTTAGTCCTGACTTCGGCAGAATCAGAATATCGAGTGTAATGTTGGAACTATTAGATGAAAAACAACAACGGACAAACACAGGAGGGAAGGAAAAAGATAAAAAGAAAGAGATCATGACAAGTGAAGAATGAAACGATGAAGGGAAGAGAGAAAGAGAAAGAGAGAGAGGAGAGAGAGAGAGAGAGAGAGAGAGAGAGGAGAGAGAGAGAGAGAGAGATAGAGAGAGAGAGTGGTGAGAGAGAAAGAGAGGGGGGAGGGAGAGAGAGAGAAAGGAATGAATTATGAAAAAGGTCAGAAAGATATGAAAGATAGAAAAAAGGAAATAGTAAGAAAGATAGTAAAAAGAATCCCGTAAATAAATAAACGGAGAAGAAGAAAGTAAGAATAGTAAGTTAACAATAAAACAAAGAGGCAGCTAGAGATTAGAGGCAGGTCAACCAGCAGTCCTACACACAGTGTGTCTGACCAACACACAGACACACAGCATGCATCATGCAGGAAAGCTTTGGGGGAGAGTGGAGTCGTATCTGGTGTTAACTCCAGAGGAAAAATCATCTTGAACAAGATTCGAACCCGGGACTCTAACCACCAGGCTATCCCGTGTTTGTGTGTGTGTGTGTGTGTGTGTGTGTGTGGTGTGTGTGTTGTGGTGTGTGTGTGTGTGTGTGTGTGTGTGTGTGTGTGTGTGTGTGTGTGTGTGTGTGTGTGTGTGTGTTGTGTGTGTGTTTGTGTGTGTGTGTGTGTGTGTGTGTATGTGTGTGTGTGTGTGTGTGTGTGTTATGTGTTTTGTGTGTGTTGTGTGTGTGTATGTGTGTGTGAGGGGGGGGGGGGGTTGCGCGCACGCGCGCGTGTGCATGGTGTATGTGTGCGTATGCACATGCATGAGTGCTTGAGTATGCCCAAATCTGTATAATACAATCTGCATGCTTACACACTCACCATCCATACACACACACCCATGTGCCCATCTACAACACTTTCAAAACAGCAACAACGATAAGAATGCTCTAAAACGTGAAGACCCGCTTTTGCCCAGCAGAAAATGAATTCAGTGTTATGTTTTCTTTTTTCTGGTTTGATTGCCTGTCTGGCACTGGTGAGGGGAGGGTCTCATCAGCCCTGGATCTCATGGCCTTTCTCTAGGGATGGTGAAAAGCTAACGAGGCTCTCTGCGCAATTTTTCTGGCGTTCGGTTTTCAATAGACAATGTATGCAACGCTGACCAAATAAAAACAACACTTGCGTTGTTGGCAAGTGTTGAAAATGTGTGTATCACGCATGCAAATAATTTCAGATCGCTGTCTGTCTGCCTGTCTGTCTGTCTCTGTATGTCTGCCTGTCTGTCTGTCTGTCTGTCTTCTGTCTGTCTGTCTGTCTGTCTGTCTGTCTGTTTTCTCTCTCTCTCTCTCTCTCTCTCTCTCTCTCTCTCTCTCTCTCTCTCTCTCTTCTCTCTTTCCCCAATCTTTTTTCTTCTTCTAAACTGTGTGGTTTGTTTATGTATTTGTTTGTATCATGTCTGCCTTTTTGCTTTCTTTCCTTAAACCATTGTTTATTTCATTTAGAAACTATTTCTTCGATTCGAACATTCTTAAAACAGCATCAGCAGCAACAGCAACAGCATCTATGAAAACAAATGTAAAATGAAACAGGCAATATGTCAATGTGTGTGCGTGCGTGCGTATGTATGTACGTGTGTGTGCGTGCATGAGCGTGAGCGTGCGTGTATATGTGTGATCTTGTGTGTGTGTGTGTGTGTGTGTGTGTGTCTTGTATGTGCGCACCCACCGTGCATGCACGGGCACACGAGAACATACACACTTCCCCCCACAAAACCCTGTCAATAATTTTCCGTCCCGCTTAGTAACAATACGAATGGCTGGAAAACCTGAATAATCAGCTCTTCCCAGTGGAAATTCAGCCCAATTGCATTTCCTCGTTGTCCCTGGGTCTTAATGCATCTCTGCAGAAACGAGTGGGGACAGGTTTTGCATCGCCTCACATGCTAATGTCTGCTCTCTGTGGGGATTTCAAATAAACTAACGACCCTTACTGCACATTTTCCCAGCGTTTGAATTTCAATAGATGACATGAACAAGAAAAGAAACAGAGGATTGTTTGGAACAGTTGAAAAAAGAAAAGAAAGAAAAAAAGAAAACAAAACAAAAAGAAAACAAGCAAAAGATATATCGGTTGTTTTTTCCCTCATAAGATATTGAACAGTGTTCGTGTATATAACGTTGGTACTGCCACTCTGTCGTTCTCTGTCTCTTTGTTTTTGTAATTGTCTGTCTGTCTGTGTGTCTGTCTGTCTGTCTGTCTGTCTTCTCTCTTCTCTCTCTCTCTCTCTCTCTCTCTCTCTCTCTCTCTCTCTCTCTCTCTCTCTCTCTCTCGATTAAACCATAGTTTCTCCACTGATTTTAGTGTAGAACATAGTCAATGTTGCGGTCTGTGTTGTTTTTGTTTTCAAATGTGGAAGAAAAAATGGTGTCTTTGTATTGTTCCGTGCCTGTCTGCTGTGTGCCTGTCTCTCTGTCTGTCTCTCTCTCTTCGTTTTTTTTGTTTGTTGTTTTGTTTTGTGTTTGTTTTTTTGTCTTCCGCTGCCTTGCTTTCTCTGACTGATTAACTGTCTTTTTGCTTTTTTTCATTGATATGTTCATTGCTATCCTTCTTTTTTTCTACTTCAATCTCATGAATATAGTTTCTTTTCTTTTTTTTTATTCCTTTTCATTGGTCCTGTCTTCTCATTCTATTTTGTTCCTCTCTTGTTTTCATAAGTGCTCATTCCATTACCCTCGAAAAAAAAATTAGAATAAAAGAAAAGAATAAAGAATAAAAACAAAAATCTGTCTGATTTTCGTTCCTGTTTGTCTTCTTCCTCTTCTTGTTCTTGTTCTTCTTGTTCTTGTTCTTGTTCTTCTTCTTCTTCTTCTTCTTCTTCTTCTACTACTACTAACTACTACTACTGCTGCTGCTGCTGCTGCTGCTGCTGCTGCTGCTGCT
>CM054162.1:2735744-2738244 GCA_028751875.1 Rapana venosa
ACAATTCGTTGCGCTGCCGTTCAGCACCTGACAAGTCAGGCCCAGCACAGTGCAGTGCTGACTTCGGCATGGGAGAGAAGTGTTATCTTTTAGGTCTTGCTGGGAAATAGGCCGGAGAATGGACCAAGAAGGCAGAACATAGACAAGAAGGAGGTGATTGGAGGGAAAACAGAAGCAAAGCAGAGACAAAGGAAAGGATCACCTCATATCATCTGCTCTCGTAACCCCCTTTGGAGTCGTAGGGGCACTGCAGTGACGAACGTTGCACCAGCTGGCTCCATTTGCGGCGGTTGTGGGCAAGTGCCTGGGTTGTGGAGAAGTTGTGGAAGGAGAGGAAGAGGGAATTGCTAGCACAGAATTCCCAGAACGTGGGAATGCTGTTTATACTGACAGGACCCCTGGCATCCCCAACATGTAAAGCAAGACTCAAAATCCATAATTATGGCAACTAGGATTGGAAATTGTATTCCGCCTTAAATAAAGCAACTAATGCCTCAGTTGGCTTTCAGGGCAGAAACCAGCGATTACTGCGCGAGGTACTTCCGTTTACATCCTCATTTCTCATTGGCTGGTCGAATGTAACATTTGTTCTTACGATTGGTCGATACACAGGCTTAAGGGGAGGCAAATCGAAATCGCCGGCAGGACTGATAATGCCGCGAGACTGATAATGCTGCCACTTACTTTTAGATTTGCCTGTCGTTTAAGCAGTCTGTTTGTCTGTTGGTCTGTCCATGTGGCTGTATGAATGTATGAGAGAGGGAGTGAGAGAGAAGGGGGAGAGAGAGAGAGTGTGTGTGTGTGTGTGTGTGTGTGTGTGTGTGTGATGTGTGAGGGAGGGAGAATGACAATGACAATTGAGAGAGAGAGTGTGTGTGAGTGAGTGAGAGAGAGAGAATGACAATGACAATTGAGAGAGAGAGAGAGAGAGAGAGAGAGAGAGTAAACGAGGGCATAACGATTCGATCTATGATGACCTACTTAACTGGGTGACAGTCAGTCAAAGAAGATCAGAGTCAAGACTGAAGGATGGCCCCCGTGGTCAGTTTTCATTGACCGTGTTCTCACCTTCAATTCCCTGTGGAATGAAACATCAGACAGAGCGTACGGGCAGTTTGGGTGAGTTACAGTCACCTCCCTTGACTGTTCTTCTTTTGAAAATTACACAAGGAATGCTGACTAGGGGGCTGGCTCGCTTTAAGGATGGAAAGAAACTGGCTAGATATTTTGCGGGTGTTTTTCTTAGGTTAATAATAATAATAATCATCATGATCATCATAATCATCATAACACCAACACTACTACTACTACTACTACTACTACTACTACTACTACTACAACTACTATATGATATTAAGAAGAAGAAGAAGAAGAAGAAGAAGAAGAAGAAGAAGAAGAAAGAAAAATAATAATAATAATAATTAATGGAATGCATATAGCGCTATATTTTACAAAAATAACAAAACAAAGCGCTTTCCTTCATCCTACTCATTCACATGCAGCCAGTTACAATCATTAGGTTTTATTGTTGTTGTTTTTTCATTGTTAATCGTTAAGTCCTTTGCATAAAAGTTAAGATAGTCAGATATATTATCTTAAGGGTGTTCTTTGGATGCTGATTATCCTTAATTTCAACATGGTTGCTTTTTGGTTTTGTTTTTTTTCTAAAACTCAAATATGTTACAAAAGCTTTGATTTAACGCACAGTTACGCATACACACGCGCTCACACACACACACACACACATAAAGAGAAGAAAGTGGAGAGAGAGAGAGAGAGAGAGAGAGAGAATAGAGAGAAGAGAAGAGAGAAGAAGACAGAGAGAGACACAAGCTAGAGACAAGAGAGAGAGAGAGATGAAACACAGCAATACAAGGCAACTACAGAGCACACACACTTACGTAGGAGACAACGACGACAAAGTGAGACCACTATCACACAAACAGACAGATCCACAGAGACTGACGGGATGGCGGAGTCAGACAACTGTCAGACTTTCATCAACATTATCTTCATTTGTGGGACGGGTTCTAGAAAAGATCGCTATCCGCAGAATAAGATCGAGTCTACATTAAGGCAATCGCCTCTGTAGACTCCATCAATCTCCCTCTCATGGAGGTGCTAAAAGCACAATCGAGAATGATTTATTGTTCTAGGCTTGTTTTTGTCGCCAATGTGACTTTGAGTAAGCTCTTGAGAGTTCCGTTCATGAAGGCAACAGAGTGTGCTTGTAGACAAGGATTTTTTTCTTATAGGCTTGCTTATGTATGTTTTGGTGCTGTGTGTTGTTGGTGGTGTGATGTGTTTAGTGGGTGTTGTAGATAGTGAAGTTTAGCAGTGGTTTTGTTGCATAGAAACCTTTAGTCTTCATGGCTTGACTCAATTGTTTACTTGTTCTCTGTGTTGTTATTGGGGCGATTGATTTGTTTTACGTTGTTTCAATAATCTGAAATTTCACACTGTTGTTTTGTTTTCATTTTATGAAACCTTTAAGTCTTTC
>CM054162.1:2745744-2748244 GCA_028751875.1 Rapana venosa
GTGGGCATTTGTAAACATATATGCATGCCTGTGCGCACGTGTGTGCGTGTGCGCGCGCTTGCGTGTGTGCATGACACAAACTAATAATGGCATGTGCATGCACAAGGAATAAAAGCTACACAAATAAGGCAACACAGTAAGAGACACATTTCACTCAGCCATGCGTTTCAATGAGCTTCATCATCATCCTAGCTAACCTTTATTGACTGACACATTCACCCTACACCCCCCCCCCCCCCCACACACACACACACTCCACACCTCTTTCCCCACAGCTCTTATATGTGTACATCATAAATATGACCATCTACCACAAAATGAATCAAACTGCACTGGAGGCCAATTCTTAGTTGTTACTAACGTTTTATTCTGAAGCTAACTTTTTTTTTAAAAGTCATTCAATAGAAAAAAGAAACGATAGCAAGTCGTATAATTCTGCTCATTATGAATTGAAACACTAGACTCCACGAAGTGACAAAATGAAACAAGGTCACATTTTAATCGTAATAGGTTGTCAGGACGATGGGGTGGGTGTTTTTAAATGCCTTTTTTAAAGCACCCCCCCCCCCCTCCCAAAGAAACAAAACAAAAACGCTTGATGCTTCGGTACAAGGCAGAAGACAGCCTATAGTTCAATAATCAATCACAATTTCCAAATCAACAACATGACATGACCCCCCTACTTGCCTAAAATGGCACCAAGCAGGTGAGTGGGTCAGGCGCAACGTGGCTCATTTCGTGGTGGAGGGTCACCAATATTCTTCTCCATCAGTTTGGGGGTCTTCCATACTTCCCTTTATCACCCAGCTCTGTGGCTCCTTCTCCTGTCCTATTCGTTTTTGGAAGTGCGGGTTAGTGTAAATAGAAAATCAATAGCTTCTTCTTCTTCTTCTTCTTCTTCTTGGTTGAACGCTCAGACAGCAGCTATTGGTGTCTGTCATATGAGCGAGAATCCGTTTGGTTGCCGTTCAGCTCGTGACAAGACAGGAACCATAGCATATGACTTCAAGGTGGGTGAGAATTGTCACCTGTGAAGTCTTTCTGGGGGGGAGAAAGGCAGGAGAATGGTCCAAGAAGGCAGAAAATAGGCAAGAAGAAGGTGACTGGATCAAAAAGGAACAAGGCAGAAACAAAGAGAGGGGTAGAGCGCTTTGATTTGTTGCTTTACAAGATTCAGCGCTATATAAATTCCATACATTATTATCATTATTATTACTAGACAAGAGGGAAATCCTAGCACAGGATTTCCAGAAGGTGAGGATGCTGTTTATACTGACATCTCCACAGAGGGTGTCCATAGCTGTTCTGCCGACTAATTGACATTGTCCATTCCCTTGCTTTGTTCTGCATTGGTGTGTGTCTGTTTGTCGATATGTCTGTTTGTCGATATGTCTGTTTGTCGATATGTCTGTTTGTCAATTTGTCAGTAATAATAATCATCATCATCATCATCATCATCATCATCATCATTATCATCATCATATTAAAAAATATTAATGATTTTTAAAAAAACCGATAGGCTACATAATGGCTCCCAAATATCCATGCTTCATTTGTGTCAAGAAATACAAACATTCTACACGATCATTCTCCTGTTCGTTTTCTGGCTCTTGGAGTCTGCCTGTATCATCCGGTGCCATCCATCCTGTTTGGAGGAGAGGGCAGTGAGGGCAGGAGGCAGCAAAGGGAAAGAAATCAATAAGTGTTTTGCCCCCAAGTTGCCCTGTCTGTATTGAAGCTTTCTCACCGCTTATATCTACTGTTGCTACGTGATATTCATCAACTTGTTTTTGATTTTGAGAGATGGTGGCTTGATGAAGGAAAAAAGACAAATGCATTGCTTATTCGATGTGCCATCTGGAAATAACAAATTGACTTTGACTTTTAACTTTGACAAACATACACACACACGCAATCGCGCGTACACACGCGCGTACAAACATACTCACAAATGCACGCACACACGCACGCACGCACGCACGCACGCGCACATATGAAAGAGAGAGAGAGAGAGAGTGTGTGTGTGTGTGTATGTGTGTGTGTGTGTGAGTGTGTGTGTGTATGTGTGTATGTGTGTGTGTGTGTGTGAGTGTGTGTGTGTATGCCTGTATGTGTGTGTTTGTGTATATGTGTATGTATGTGTGTTCACGGAAGCCTTGAAGTCAGCAACAGACAAGGATGTGTTCCAGACATCATTTAAGTTGTCGATTCCTGAAATGGTCTTCCTAACACCCCCCTCCCCCTCCACTCTATGTCTGCCTGTCTGTATATCTGTCTGTCTGTCTGTCTGCTGTGTGTGTGTGTCTCACTCTCACACACACAAAACCCCACATACACAGATACCTACACACGCACTAACACATACACTAAAATATAACACACAAAACACACACACATGCACACATAAAACACACAACACACATACACAAACACGTACTCAAACACACACACACACACACACACACTAACACACACACACACACACCACACACACACTAAC
>CM054162.1:2770744-2773244 GCA_028751875.1 Rapana venosa
TCGGACAATATATCTATATACCAAACATGCTAATTAAAACCAAAATAAAACCAACCTAAAACCCAAACCCTAAAAAAAGAGTCCATATAACTAGCCCCCAAACACCCGCTAACTAATAGTTCATCTTTTGACCTGAAGAATACACCATACTGGTTACCTCGCCACATCGGAAGTCCTCTACCCTTTGTCCAGCATCATTCCGGCAGAGGGCGTAGCGCTCCTTGTGGCCTACCCCGCACCCTGCTGACCCATCGTTGATCAGACACGTCGTCCAGTCCGACAACTCCCACGAGTACTCGAAGCAGTTGTCGCCCTTTTTCAGAGGAAAACAAAACACACTTTTTTCAGTATTTTTTTTTTCCTGACCACCTAATATTACGATGCAACATTACTTTTTGTCAATATCTCATTTCGTCACTTGAAGTATAGCACTTTAATTTTAAAATAGTTTATTCTTTATAGAAAATGTTGCGATTTTTAATCTACGTTTTCTACGGAATAGCTTTTTTTTCTAATGCAGAGTGACAATAACATGCTAATAATTAAAAAAATGATCTCAGATGATATGAGACTTATTACTTGTTAGAGAGACACAAACTTGGAAATATACAGCCTCAACAGGCCAACCAACCAAGAAGATACAGCCAGCCCATCAGAAAATGTTTCAACAACAACAACAACAGCAAAAATCTACTGTGTCTGCTACGGTCTTAAGTGGAGGGAGACAGAGATCCTCCCTGTTGTCTACCTTGATGCAGACGCGGACGTCCTGTAAGGGAGAGGAGCAGTCGCTGGAGGAATACTGCCCGGCGTAGCGCAGTACGTAGCGAGCCCTCGTCTGCGTCTGTTGGCCGTTGCAGGGCTGAAAGTACGTGGATACAGAACGAATACAATACAGTTTGTGTAATGGTGTTTGTATATACGGAAAGTTGTTTTGTTTATATAGAATGTGTCACATGTCTGCATCGGCATCCTATGTGAACTCCTCGTGGGGTGGGGCTTCTGCAGCTTGATGCCTGTCCCCTGCTGTGGTGATGTTTGCTTATGGTGTGTGTGTGTGTGTGTGTGTGTGTGTGTGTGTGTGTGTGTGTGTGTGTGTGTGTGTGTGTGTGTGTGTGTGTGTGTGTGTGTGTGTGTTGAATAAGCCATGTTTAAACCTATTCAATAAATCAATAAGCAATGAAAACATACGAATACATAGATAACTAAACATATGCGTGAATGAATAAACTTAGTTGTTGGTGATAGCGAGAGCAGAAGATGAAGGAAGAAGAAGGAGAAAAAGAAGACTTTGAGGAAGAATTTATGTTAGTAAATGTATGACTATGGAAGAACAGGTGGTATGATGATGTAGCCTGATACGGGCTTAAATCTTTGCACACGAACATCTGGACTGGCCAAGACTGTCCTACTGGGAACAGTACAAGGTGGCTTTAAAAAAACAACAACAAAACCCCAGCAAATATACTACACAGTTTTGGTACCATCTAGAAATAAAACTGACGTTGATCTCATTTTCACTTTGACTTAGATCCCAACCCTACCCCCACCCTCCACCCCCTAACCCCAACCCCCTGCAACCCACCCTACCCTTTACCCGTTCCTACACACACACACACACACACACACACACACACACACACACATACACACACACACACAAACACACACACACACTTCTAAGTTAACGTGGAATCAACATATTGAATATATGGCAAATAAAGCTAAGAAAGTTCTTAACTTCTTAAAAGTTACCAGTAAACAACCATGGGGACAAGATATTACTGTATTAAAGCATCTGTCCTTGTCCCTTGTGCGATCAAGACTGTCTTATGGACAAGAAGTATTTTCAGTGCTCCAAATTATTTGCTTAATAAAATCCAGAGTCTTGATTGTAAAGCATTTCGACTTGCTTTAGGTGTACCAGCTCACGCCTCAACTCTAGGCACATATAAGGAAGTAGGAGTTCTACCTTTAAATGAATATCGACAACTTGCTGTGGCGAAATATGTTCTAAGAAGTACTACAAATGACAGCAATGTTGAAAATGAAGTCCAGATTAAGTCTGACATTCACTTTCCGAAAAGAGCAAGAACTATCAGCTCGCTTACTACAATTAATACTTACACTTTTCCCCTTTTTAAACATTTAGAACTTAATCCAAATGAATTAGCAAAATCAGTACAGTCAGCTCCCTACCCACCTTGGGAACTTTTAAAAGCTCATTTTGACATTAATCATTCTTCTGTAAGAAAAGCTGAAAATGTTAACATTCTTACATCGCTAGTAAAAGAACATATTCAAACTACTTATCCTGATCATCTCAAAATCTATACTGATGGGTCCGTTCTAAATTCTAATGAGGCTGGCGCGGCTTTCGTTATTCCATCATTAAAAGTAGAACGAGCTGTCAACCTGGGAAAAAATAAATCTATATTTACAGCTGAGCTAACTGCTATAGTGTTGGCACTGTATTATGTACTTGACTTCCCTAAAGACA
>CM054162.1:2778244-2780744 GCA_028751875.1 Rapana venosa
AGGAAGGAAGGAAAGAAGGAAGGAAGGGAGGAAGGAAGGAAGGAAAGAAGGAAGGAAGGAAGGAAAAAAGGAAGGAAGGGAGGAAGGATGGATGAAGGATGGAAGGAAGGAAGGGTGGGATGGATAGAATGAATAAATGAATGAATGAATGAATGAATGCATGAAGGAAGGAAGGAAGGAGGGATGGATGGAAGGAAGGAAGGAAGGAAGGATGGATGGAAGGAAGGAAGGAAGGAAGGAATGGATGGAAGGAAGGAAGGAAGGAACGGAAGGACGGAAGGAAGGAAGGATGGATGGAAGGAAGGAAGGAAAGTAGGAAGGAAGGAAGGAAAGAAGGAAGGAAGGGAGGAAGGATGGATGGAAGGAAGGAAGGAAGGATGGGATGGATAGAATGAATAAATGAATGAATGAATGAATGAATGCATGAATGCATGAAGGAAGGAAGGAAGGAAGGAAGGAAGGAAGGAAGGAAGGAAGGACGGAAAGAAGGAAGGAAAGAAAGACGGAAAGACGAAAGGAAGGAAGGAAGAAAGGAAGGAAGGATGGATGGATGGAAGGAAGGAAGGAAGGATGGATGGAAGGAAGGAAGGAAGGATGGAAGGAAGGAAGGAGGACGGAAGGACGGAAGGAAGGAAGGATGGATGGAAGGAAGGAGGGAAAAGAAGGAAGGAAGGAAGGAAAGAAGGAAGGAAGGATGGATGGATGGATGGAAGGAAGGAAGGAAAGAAGGAAGGAAGGAGAAAAGGAAGGAATGGGATGGATAGAATGAATAAATGAATGAATGAATGAATGAATGCATGAAGGAAGGAAGGAAGGAAGGAAGGACGGAAAGAAGGAAGGAAAGAAAGACGGAAGGATGAAGGAAGGAAGGAAGAAAGGAAGGAAGGAAGGAAGGACGGAAGGAATAAATGAAGGAAGGAAGAAAGGAAGGACGGAAGGAAGGAAGGAAGGAAGGAAGGGGGGAAGGAAGGAAGGAAGGGGGGAAGGAAGGGAGGAAGGAAGGTAGGATGGGATGGATAGAATGAATAAATGAATGAATGAATGAATGAATGAATGCATGAAGGAAGGAAGGAAGGAAGGAAGGAAGGAAGGAAGGAAGGACGGAAAGAAGGAAGGAAAGAAAGACGGAAGGATGAAAGGAAGGAAGGAAGAAAGGAAGGAAGGTAGGGGGGAAAGAAGGAAGGAAGGATGGATGGATGGTGGGAAGGAAGGAAGGAAGGGGGAAGGAAGGAAGGAAGGAGGACGGAAGGACGGAAGGAAGGAAGGAAGGAAGGAAGGATGGATGGAAGGAAGGAAGGAAGGAATGAAGGAGGATGGATGGATAGAATGAATGAATGCATAAATGAATGAATTAATGAATTAATGGATTAATTAAATAACTTAGGAAGGAAGGAAGGAAGGAAAGAAGAAATGAAGGAAGGATGGATGGATAGAATGAATGAATGAATGAATGAATGAATGCATAAATGAATGAATTAATGAATTAATTAAAGAACTTAGGAAGGAAGGAAGGAAAGAAGAAATGAAGGATGGATGGATGGAATGAATGAATGAATGAATGAATGAATGAATGAATGAATGAATGGATGAATGAATAAATGAATGAAGGAAGGAAGGAAGGATGGATGGATGGATGGATGGATGGATAGAATAAATAAATGAATGAAGGAAGGAAGGAAGGAAGGAAGGAAGGAAGGAAGGAAGGAAGGAAGGAAGGAAGGACGGGAGGAAGGAAGGAAGGAATGAAGGAAGGATGGATGGATAGAATGAATGAATGCATAAATGAATGAATTAATGAATTAATGGATTAATTAAAGAACTTAGGAAGGAAGGAAGGAAAGAAGAAATGAAGGAAGGATGGATGGATAGAATGAATGAATGAATGCATAAATGAATGAATTAATGAATTAATTAAATAACTTAGGAAGGAAGGGAAAGGGAAAGAAGAAATGAAGGATGGATGGATGGATGGAATGAATGAATGAATGAATGAATGAATGAATGAATGAATGAATGAATAAATGAAGGAAGGAAGGAAGGATGGATGGATGGATGGATAGAATAAATAAATGAATGAATGAATGAATGAAGGAAGGAAGGAAGGAAGGAAGGAAGGAAGGAAGGAAGGAAGGAAGGAAGGAAGGAAGGAAGGAAGGAAGGAAGGAAGGAAAGACTTTTGAAGGATCTTTATTTTCCAAGGGTTACAGAATAAGCATTCACAATATGTTTCTCATCCGGTTCTTGCCCTGATTAGGGACTGTCAACAAAACCAACCAAAAACAAAAACCTAAGTACAACGATCACAAAATGTCCACCTATAATTTAAAGAACAGATATAAACGTATATTCAAAAACCGAAGTTTGAGAGAGAGACAGAGACAGCTAGACAAAAAGACAGACAGACAGACGGGCAGAGACACAGAGAGCTGAGATTGTCACGGGACAATAATCTTTGATTACATTATATAATGATGAACTTACAATTCGGAAAGTGGTAAAA
>CM054162.1:2795744-2800744 GCA_028751875.1 Rapana venosa
TGGTGGTGGGGTGGTGGTGAGGATTATGATGGTGGTGGTGGTGGTGATGGTGGTGTGGTGGTGTGGATGAGGATTATGATGGTGGTGGTGGTGGTGGTGGTGATGGTGGTGGTGGTGGTGGTGGTGGTGGTGGTGTGGTGGTGATGGTGGTGGTGGTGATGGTGGTGGTGAGGATGGTGGTGGTGAGGATTATGATGGTGGTGGTGGTGGTGGTGGTGGTGGTGAGGATTATGATGGTGGTGGTGGTGGTGGTGGTGGTGGTGGTGGTGGTGGTGGTGGTGTGATGGTGGTGGAGGATGGTGGTGGTTGAGGATTATATGATGGTGGGGTGGTGGTGATGGTGGTGGTGGAAGTGGTTGGTGGAAGTGGTGGTGGTGGTGGTGGTGAGGATTATGATGGGGTGGTGGTGGTGGTGGTGGTGGTGAGATTATGATGGTGGTGGTGGTGGTGGTGGTGTGGTGAGGATTGATGGTGGTGATGATGGTGTTGTGGCGGTGGTGATGATGGTGTGGTGGCGGTGGTGATGATGGTGCGGTGGCGGTGGTGATGATGATGACGACCACGACGACGATGGTGTTAGTGGCTGTGGTGGAAGTGGTGGTTGTACTAATGATGATGATGACGATGTTGATGATGATGATGATTGTGATGATGACGACGACGACGTCGACGACGACGACGATGATGATGATGATGATGACGATGATTGTGACGATGATGATGACGATGATGATGGTGATTGTGATGATGATGATGACGACGACGACGTCGACGACGACGACGATGATGATGATGATGATGATGATAAAGGTTGTATGTGAGACTAACTGAGCTTTAAAATACAGACAAGCAAACAGAAAACATTAAATACGACTAATCAATTGGGAAAAAAACAACAAAGCTTTAAGAAATCACACAAAAAAACCCGAACTAACAAAGCCCAACAAAGAAGCATTTATAAAACAGATACATTTTCTAGCACGAAGATGGCTCTTAAGCGCGTTCTTTTTAATATATGACTGTTGTTTTGTTTTTTTGCTTGTTGACGATACAGTTATCAATTTTGTTGAAAAATAATATCATTGCTGTTGACTAGGCCTATAGTAGAAGGGTGTCTCTGTATCAAGAATGTTCCATAGGATTGGCAAATGCATTGTTTTAATCTGTACATATTTGCACGTTTTTGATCTGAGATTTAAAAAGTCGACGAGGTGACAGCCCTGATGTGGCTTCTGTGGTCGGCACGGCTATACATAAACAACAGGATTGGATTGGATTGTCTCTGTATGGAATTCTTGAAGTTTCTGGAATGTTCTCGTATTTTGTATAGTTCTTATCAGCAGCTGGGAGTAGTTCAATGTGGCGGTAAGAGAGGAGAAATGGACATTGCAGACGAGGAAGTGATTATAGATCTGTGTCATCATTAAGCGCTAGGTTTTGTTGTTTTACAAGAGTCAGCACTGTACAAACAAATCTCAATACTTTATGATGATGACGATGATGATACTTGTTGTTGTTCTTGTTGTTGTTGTTGTTCTTCTTCTTCTTCTTATTTTTATTATTATTGTTATTAACAGTAGTAGTGGTAGTAGTAGTAGTTTTTTATGAATTCAAATATATTATTATTATTATTATTACTGGATATACTCACAAATAGTTTTAGATCTACAGGCCAAAGTGTTTATTGAGGGGACAAATCTCTTTGACGTTTGAAGACATAAAATGCGTTGCACAGATCTAGACCCCGCGTGAGAAGGGGAGACAACATCTCGTCTGAAAATATTCCCGCTGAATTAAAACAAAAAATCAAATTTTGAATGCTGAATTAACTTATGCTACGTCTGAGCGCTTTGATTTGTTGCTTTACAAGATTCAGCGCTATATAAATTCCATACATTATTATTATTATTATTATTATTATTATTATTATTATTATTATTATTCACGGAGAGACAGGAAGCAGCTCTTGACTTTGCAAGTTTGTGTTCTGCATCCAATGAAAGGCAAGTAGAGACATTATACATTTTGTCCTTAAAGAATCCAGTAGGTTTACAAGAAACGACTAAAATGAGCTGATCCATTGAAAACACCACTCGTTTACAGGAATACACATGACAAAGAAATCAAGAGCCGTACAACAGTTTCGAAGAAAGGTATAGTTTTCAACCTGCTAGCGCTTAAGGGCTATGTACGGATTTTTGTGTGTTTATATAAATACATTTTGTATGTTTGCTTAGTGTTGTGTTTGGATGTTTGGTACGCTTTCAACACGTAAATACTGGAATGTTTGCCCTCTGTGGAAGTAGTAGTAGTAGTAGTAGTAGTCGTCATCATCATCATCATCATAAGTAGTAGTAGTAGTAGTAGTAGTAGTAGTAGTAGTAGTTGTAGTAGTAGTAGTAGTAGCAGCAGCAGCAGCAGCAGCGGTAGCACAATGAATAACTGTTGCTATTTTTGCTGTTTTTGCCTTAATATCTTTTAGGCTGGACTGTCGTTAACAGCTTCGATACTCTTTAAAGATCATAAAATAAACGTTCACATTTAAATGGAACTGGAGGTCCAAACGCACCACCCGACTTTAACGAGTACCCGAAATTAAACCCAACGGAACTAGACCGAAGCTGAACTCACTGAAATGGCCACTTTGCAAACTCCTTTTTCAGTCCCTCCTGAAAGGTATCAGCATTTAACGCTAATGTGTTGGCGAGACTCTCAGTCTCAAAATCTAGAATCTCCTCTGAAACGTACATAGAATCACAACAACAACAACAACAACAGCAGCAGCAGCAGCAGCATCAGCAACAACAACAACAGCAACAACAACAACAACACAACAACAACAACAACGACAGCATTAGCGTGACTATCCGAATGACTAAAAGTGGCAGTCGATTTACGAAGCAAAATGAAAGCAATTATTTTTCCCCGACTTGTTCGAGAGAACTATTTGGCGACAGTGGGAATTTTAAAAACCTCGTTTTTTAAACGAAGCACTAAGTACTGGAATCAAGTGCCAAAGATAATTACAAAACGAGTTGACCACAATGGTCTTTCTTCAGTGACTCTGTATTAGCATGCAAAGTGAAAGTAGCTGGTGTGTGGATTTCTCTGTGGAGTTTTGGAAAACTGCTTATTACACGAACCCTATCAATGGACTATCAGGCACAGAATGAAGGTGACTTGGAGAAAATAGCTGGCACTTAGATAGTTAGTTAGTTAATTAGTTAGTTAGTAGTTAGTTAGTTAGTTAGTCGGTTGGTTGGTTGGTTGGTTGGTTGGTTGGTTGGTTGGTTACTTATTCACGTAGTTACTTAGTTAGGAACATACTTTCCTGTTTACTGACTTGCTCATTTACTTACTTCTTTCCTTACTTACTTAGGTAATAATAATAATAAATGGAATTTATATAGCGCTGTATCTTGCACAGACAAATCAAAGCGCTAGTTAGTTAGCTATTTACGTAGTAAGCCAGTTTGTTTGTTAGATTTATTAGTGAGTTTAGTTAGTCAGTTAGTTGGCTAGTTAGTTAGTTAGTTAGTTAGTGGGTGAGTTAGTTGGTTGGTTGGTCGGTTGGCTGGTTGGTTGGTTGGCTGGCTGGCTAGTTGGCTGGTTAGTTGGTTGGTTGGTTGGTTGGCTGGTTGGCTGGCTGGTTGGTTGGTTGGCTTGCTAGTTAATTAGTTGGTTAGCTTATTTAATTTGTTTCGTTTGCTTGTTTGCTAGTTAACTGGCTAAGTAGAAGTTATGTAAGATGAAACATAGTACGGAAGTTAGTTAATCCAATTTTGTTTTGAATTTTGGAGGGTAAAGCAGCCCTGATTTTACGCCAACAAATAGTTTTGTCGTGACAGAAAGCAGTATACGATACAATACAGTACAATACAATACAGAGCAATGCAATACAATATAATACATTACAGTACAATGCAGTACAATACAATACAGTACAATACAATACAGAGCAATACAATATAATACATTACAGTACAATACAATACAATACAGTACAATACAATACAGAGCAATACAATATAATACATTACAGTACAATACAATACAGTACAATACAATACAGAGCAATACAATACAATATAATACAGTACAATACAATACATTACAATACAGTACAATACAATACAGAGCAATGCAATACAATATAATACATTACAGTACAATACAGTACAATACAATACAGAGCAATACAATATAATACATTACAGTACAATACAATACAATACAGAGCAATACAATACAATACAGTACAATACAATACAATACAGAGCAATACAATACAGAGCAATACAATACAATACAGAGCAATACAATACAGAGCAATACAATACAATATAATACATTACAGAGCAATACAATACAGTACAATACAATACAATACAGTACAATACAATACAGAGCAATGCAATACAATATAATACATTACAGTACAATGCAATACAATATAATACATTACAGTACAATGCAGTACAATACAGTACAATACAATACAGAGCAATGCAATACAATATAATACATTACAGTACAATGCAATACAATACAGTACATGCCATTACTATACAATAAAACACAACGCAATGTAACACAATACAGTACAATACAAAGCAATACCATAAAATATACAATACAGCATAATACAGTGCAATGCAATACTGTACAAAACAGTATAATACAATCCCGTACACTACAAACCAATACAATACATCAACATCTAAAACACAATACTCACCCCCATCCCACTCACCCCACCTCTACCACCTCAACCCCATCCTCCCTTCTCCTTCCCCCAACCCCACCCCAACCCCTCACAACCCCCCACCAGTCCACCCACCTGTACCGCTATAAGCCAGAATCCTCCGGGATCGGATCCTGACAGCGGGCCCGGGCTGGTTGGGATCGCAGGGATCAGGACACTGGGACCACTTGCCCCACTCTGAGAGCACACAGTCGTCTGGGCAGGGGACGTAACACTCCTCCCAAGGGTGGTTATC
>CM054162.1:2818244-2823244 GCA_028751875.1 Rapana venosa
CAAGAAAGAAAGCAAGAAAGAAAGACAGAAAGACAGAAAAAAAGGAAAGAAAAAGCCGAAAGAAAGAAGAAGGAAGGAAAGAAAGAAAGCAAGAAAGAAGAACAAAGAAAGAAGAACGAAGGATGGAAAGAAAGAAGGAAAGAAAGAAATGAACAAGCTAACTACAAAAACAAAACAAAGAGACGAAAACACAAATAATGCATGGACGACAATAAAAAGACGGGAAAAAAGTAGGGATATTTAACACCATAAAACCGTTTTGTATGGTTTCTTTCTTCTTCCTTTTGTTGTTATTAGAAAAGTGAACAAACAAATAAATAAATAATGCACAGACGAAAACCAGGCAACAATAGAGAAACTTAACACCACAGCAGTAGTGTTGTTGTTGTTGTTGTTGTTGTTGTTTTTACTTTGGTGTGGTGTTGATTTTTTTAATGTAAAAAAGAAAATTGAACAAAAGTGAGGAATTGTCTAACACGCACAGACCTGTCACGAACCTTAACCCACACTGTCAGCTCCTGATAGATCAGCTTCTCTCCCTTGTGTGATTGAGTAACTTCGAATATTGTGTGTTTGTTATTGTTTGTTTGTGTGTTTGTTTGTTATTTTCACTACTTGCTTGTACGTTTTTTGTTCTTGTTTTGTTAGCTAGGTTATTTGTATTGACTTTTTTATTGTGGTGTTTTATTGTTAGGAATTAATAAACATTTTATTTTATTTCCTCTTTCATTTATTTCTTGTTCTATCTCTGTTTTGTTTGTTTGTTTTGTTTTGTTTATTGTTTGCTGTGTTCTTTGAATTTTTGGTGTCAGTTTCTTTTGTTTGTTTTTGTTGTTAGAAATTAATAAAAGTTTGGCTTTATTTCCACATTCAAGGATGTCCTTTTCTTCCTTTTATTTGTATGTCTTTGGTCGATATTGTTTTGTTGTTTGTGTTGTAATGCCTTTGTGTTTGAGTTTGTTAGTTGGTTTCTTCATGTGTGAGTGTGTAATATTTTTTACATTATTTTGTTCTGTATTTCTGTTCTTTGAAATTCAGTTGAACATGGTTTTTTGTGTTTTTTTGTTGTTTAATTTGTTTATCACATTTTTCTATAAAATTGAAAAGGAACATTAAGTTTGATTTCCTTTTGCTTTTAACATCTCTCAATTCGTCTACGTGTCTCTCTCTCTCTCTGTATCTCTACCTCTGTCTGTCTGCCTGTCTGCCTTCCTGTCTGTCTTTCTTCTCTTATGAAAGGGGGATAAGAGAGGGAGATTGAGAGAGAGATATAGAGAGAGAGACAGACAGGCAGACAAAGAATACTTCCAAACCCCTGCACCCCTCTCCCCCTATATACACACACATGCGCGCGCGCGCGCGCACCCACCCAGCATATTTCTAAATTGACAGCTTGCCATCAAACTGAATAATCTTTGTTTTGCATCAAATCGACCCATGATGTTAAATAAAACACAAAATAAAAATTACACCTGGAAAATTTGTGAAATCACATCGAATTAGTGTGCAGACCAGATTGTCATGCGAGGGATATTTTCTAATGAACGGTGTCACGCAAGTTTCACAGTCAGTGTGTCAGCAACCATGCACCATATTGCACAGAGAGAGGGAGAGAGAGAGAGAGAGAGAGAGAGAGAGAGAGAGAGAGAGAGAGAGAGAGAGATGAGAGAGAGAGAGAGAGAGAAGAGAGAGAGACACACACACACAGACAGACAGAGGGAGTGAGAGAGTGGGAGGTAGGCAGACAGACAGACAGACAGAGCTAGAGAGAGAGACAAAGACAGACAACCAGACAGACAGACAAATAGAGACAGACAGACAGAGAGACATACAGAGGCAGAGGCAAAGAGAGAGAGAGAGAGAGAGAGAGAGAGAGAGAGAGAGAGAGAGAGACAGACAGACAGACAGACAGACAGAGGGAGTGAGAGAGAGAGGCAAAGAGATAGAGAGGCAGAGAGAGAAAAAGAGAGAGAGACAGACATACAGACATAAAGACAGACAGAGACAGATAGACAGACAGAAGCAGAGAGAAAGAGAGAGAACGAAAAAGAGACACCGAGAGAGACAGACAGATAGAGACAGAAAAACAGAGAGACAGACAAAGACAGAGGTAGAAAGACATACAGAGAGAGAGAGAGAGACAGAGAGATAGAGTACGAATGAATTTGCAACACAAACCAAAACACAGACAACCCCCCCCCCCCTCCCCAAACAAAACAAAAAATGAAACAAAAAAAACAACGCAAACACAGAGCCAGTCACCGTGTCACAGTGGTTAACTAACACTTTGGGTCACAGGCTGGAAGGCCACGAGCTCGAACCCCACAAGACGTGGAGATTTTCTTGGACTCCGGCAGACTCCTCGCCAGAGTGAGTGTGCTGTGCAGGCTCAGGGAGGAAGACTGGGACCAGGTATCTCTAGTCAAGCTTCATCCACTTACTTTACAGACGCCAGTTTGATGGTGTTGCTCAACCGAATGACCTGACCAACACTGCAGGTGTCTGCATCTCTCGGACCTGGTTGATTCCGGGATATAATTATGAGGAGAGAGAGAAAAGAATCGAGATCAGCCCTGTCGAGTAGTCTCAGAGCGTGTTGTTGTTGTTGTTGACTTCAATTTTACGTCTGTTCACTTTTAGTGATATTAGACGCCCACACCCCCCACACCCCCACCCCCCCTCCAAAAAAAAAAATAAAAAAATAAAATTAAAAAAAACAAACCCGAGAGATGTGGATGTGGTGTTAAAAAAATAATCTCGAAAAACTTGACAATGCAACAGGAATTAAAAAAAACAAAACAAGTCATTAACGTTAATGTAACTATAACAAATATCCTATGGGACTGTGACAAAGACTTTTCACAATTTCAAATGCCAGTTTTAAATTACTGAATATGCTGGTGAGGGAGTATTCAGAAAAAATGGGGCATGAAAGGTTTTACACTCTGGCAGTCCAAAAGTATATGAGTATTAGTGATATTCTCACCACACAGGCATTTACCATTTTTGCTGAATTTGGAAGCGTCATTGCATACCCCCTCATTCTATTCCCAAAGACGGAATGCGGTTGCCTAAATTGTGGTCTAACGGTCACATACACACAATTTTGCCATTGGTAAGCCTCAGAGCTCTAGCCGAGGAACGCAAAAAAACAACATTCTTCATGATCACCATGTAAGTAGAGAAAATGATGTTCGGTCTCATGGTGACCTTAGCTTTGGTTTTACTAACCCTCCCGTTTTTTAATGGTGCTGGTCTGTCAGAATAAATAGAGCACACACACAGAGACACACACACACACACACACAGAGACACACACACACACACACACACACACACACAGAGAAACACAGACACGGACAAACAGACATAGGCAAGCACACACATACACGCGCGCACAACACACACACACGCGCGCGCGCGCGCGCGCGCGCGCACACCCACAAACACACACACACACACACGCGCGCGCGCACACACCCACAAACACACATACACACACACGCGCGCGCGCGCTCACACACGCACATTATACACACGCACACACACACACACACAATAAAAAAGGTAAAATGTAAAGAACGAACGAATGAACACACACACACACACACACACACACACACACACACACACACACACACACACACACACACACAGAAACACACACACACACACACACTCGCATACATACACACTCACTCATCTCTCTCTCTCTCTCTCTCTCTCTCTCTCTCTCTCTCTCTCTCGCTCTCTCTCTCTCTCTCTCTCTCTCTCTCTCTCTCTCTCTCTCTCTCTCTCTCTCTCTCTCTCTCTCTCTCTCCACACACACACACACTCGCACACACACCACACACACACACACAACACACACACACACACACACACACACACACACACAAACAAACACACACACACACACACACACACACACACACACACACACACACACACACACACACACACACACACTTCTAAAATGCCCCTTACATGTTTTTATTTTGATTTTGGTCAAAAGGAATTAACGCATTAATTTCATGGTTTCAAATGCTGTAACGAAATCCGAACGAAAATTAGGACAGTGGAAATGGAAGAAAAAACAAAGTTGGGTGCCTATGTTTCCAGGCAGCTGGTCAATACAATGAAGATTTATAATGAACTCTCTCCACGAGATTATAACAAGCAATAATGAGGACTCGGGCAAAAAGTGATGTCACATCACATGATTATGGAGGCAGATTGCCAAAATTAACCAGGCAAAACTAGCACCAGACATGCACGTTAGCGCGGTCACATGCGTGCACATGGAAACTGGGACACCAATATACTTAGAAATCCAAGCACAGGCACAGAACAGGAATAGATACATAAACATACCGCCAACGCTACCACAACCACCCTCCATTTATTTTTAATACAAAAAACAAACAGACAAAATGAACTATGAAGAAAAACAGACGGCCTGAGAGAGAGAGTATGTGTTAGATAGATAGATAGATAGATAGATAGATAGATAGATAGATAGATAGATAGATAGATAGATAGATAGAGACAGACAGAGAGAGAGAGAGAGAGAGAGAGAGAGAGAGAGAGAGAGGGAGAGAGAGAGAGGGTATGTGTTAGATAGATAAATACAGCACTGAAACCACCCTAGTACACACTTTAAACACACTTCTACTAGCTTCTGACTCTGGAAAAATCTCCCTTCTCACTCTACTCAACTTATTGGCAGCCTTCGATACTATAGAGCACTCAATTCTTCTCTCCCGTCTTCAAAAAACGTTCGGTGTTACTGGCACAGCCCTCACCTGGTTTAATTCATACCTTACTGACCGATTTCAGACAGTTGCAGTAAACAAGATTCAATTAATACCTGCCAAACTGAAATGGGGAGTCCCACAGGGATTAGTTCTAGGCCCTGTTCTGTTCACTCTTTACACTGCCCCACTGTCACATATAATAAAACGTCATCAAATCAACCATCATTTTTACGCAGATGACTC
>CM054162.1:2830744-2833244 GCA_028751875.1 Rapana venosa
AGCAGTCAGATCGCTGAAAAAGGGAAAGTCAGCAGGGGCTGACAACATTCCAGCTGAGTTGGTTCAAGCTGGAGGGGAAGCCATGATCAGCGCCCTACTAAGAATCTGCAACAAGATCTGGCAGACAGGAAAATGGCCAACACCATGGACACAGTCACTCATCATCACCCTCCCCAAGAAAGGAAATATGCAGCAATGCCATAATTACCGCACAATCAGCCTCATATGCCACCCAAGCAAGGTCATGCTGCAGATATTATTGAATAGACTGAAGCCACAAGCAGAGACCATCATTGCTGAGGAACAAGCAGGTTTCAGAGCAGGGCGCAGCACAACCGAACAGATATTCAACCTCAGAATACTATGTGAGCGGTACCTTCATCAACAAGACCTTTACCACGTATTTATCGATTTTAAGAAGGCATTTGACAGGTGTGTGCATGCAGCTTTGTGGGCAACTATGAATTTGTACAGCATTAATGCAAACCTGATCAAAGTCATCAAACAGCTGTTACAGCGAGGCCACCAGTGCAGTGTACTAAACAACACATTGGAGAATGGTTTCGAACAACAGTTGGAGTAAGGCAGGGCTGTCTACTCTCACCCACTCTTTTCAACATCTTCCTTGAGAGAATCATGGCTGATGCACTGGAACATCATGAAGGATCAGTCAGCATTGGTGGCAGAACGATCACAAACCTCCGCTTCGCAGATGACATTGATGGAATAGCAGGATCAGAAAAAGAGCTTGCCAGCCTAACAGAACACTTGAATAAGGCCTCCAAAACATAACGGCATGGAAAAATCATGCAGAGAAGACCAAACTGATGACTAATAACACCAACGGCATTAGCACTGATATCAGGGTTAATGACCAGAAGCTGGAAACAGTTCAAAGATTCAAGTACCTGGGAGCCATTGTATCAGACCAGGAATCCAAGCCAGAAGTAGTATGTAGGACTGCACAGACAATAACAGCTTTGTCAAAACTAAACACCATCTGGAGAGATAAAAATATCTCACTTATCTCCAAGATCAGACGAATGCGCTCCCTTGTCATATCCATATTTCTGTATGCCTGTGAATCATGAACCCTGACTGCAGATTTGGAGAGAAGATACAGGCGGTGGAGATGAGATGCTTTCGGAGACTCCTTGGCATCTCCTACAAAGACCACATAAGCAACGAAAGCGTGCATAACAGAATCCAGCAAACCATTCGACCCTATGAGAACCTTCTAACGATCGCGAAAAAGCGTAAACTTAAATGGTATGGGCATGTCACAAGATCCAAAAGACTTGCAAAGACAGTTTTACAAGGCACTGTCCAAGGAGGAAGAAGAAGAGGCAGACCAAGGAAGAGCTGGGAGGATAACATCAGCGAATGGACAGGCCTAGAACTCAACAAAACCCTGAGAAAGGCAGAACAGAGAGAGAAATGGAGGGAACTGGTTGCTGAGTCTTTGAGGGTGCCCCGACGGTCGTCAGACTACGGGACAGACAGATAGATAGATAGATAGATAGATAGATAGATTGATAGATTGATAGATAGATAGATAGATAGATAGATAGATAGATAGAGTCTGCACTCATGTTAAATCCAGAGGAAAATATCCCCTTGAACGGGATTCGAACCAATGTCGTCAGATTGCGAGCGCAATGTTCTAACCACTAGGCCATCCCCCGGCATACACACACACACACACACATACACCCCCACCCACACACTCCCCCCCCCCCTCCCCCACCCCCACACACACACACACTTCCCTCTCTCTCCCATCCTAGCTGACAACTCACCGACTTGGCCTTCCACACGTTTTCGACGTCTGCGTATCATGAAGTCGTAGGCCTGGGCATTGCAGGCGCCGTTCTGACAGGCCGACCACGGGGACCACTGGGAGACAGAGCAGTCCCAGTTACAGTCCGTCTGACAGGCCTGAGACACCAGCGGCTTGGGCTGAGGGCATAGTCCTTCGTCCACTGGCCGCTCGATTCCATCCTCTGAACAGATTGTGAGGGGGTGTTATGGGTTTGGTGTTGTTGTTGATGTTGGTGTTGTTGTTGGGTTTTTTTGGGGGGTGGGGGGGGAGAGGGTTGGTGGAAGTGGGGTTACGGTGGGTCTTTTAGTCTGTTGCGTGTGTGTGTGTGGTGTGTGTGTATGTTGTGTGTTTGTGTGGTGTGTGTGTTTGTGTGTGTGGTGTGTATGTTTGTGTGTGTGTGTGTTTGTGTATGGTGTGTGTGTGTGTGTGTGTGTGTGGGTGTGTGTGTGTGTGTGTGTATTTTGTGTGTGTGTGTGTTTAGTCTGTTACGTGTGTGGATGGTGTGTAGGTGTGTGTAGGTGTGTGTAGGTGTGCCTGTGTGTTGTGTGTGTGTGTGTGTGTGTGTGTGTGTGTGTGTGTAAGTGTGTATGTGTGTGTCGGTGTGTCTGTGTGTAGGTGGGAGGGTGGGTATGGGTGCCAGTGTTGGTGGTGGTGTTTTTTGTTACCTTTTTTTTCCAA
>CM054162.1:2838244-2845744 GCA_028751875.1 Rapana venosa
CTCTCCCTCTGCATCCTCTCCTCTCTCCCGCCTCTTCTTGTGTCTCTTCTCTTTTCTGTCTCTGTCTCTCTGTCTCTGTCTGTCTGTCCGTCTCTGTCTGTTGTCTGTCCTGTCTGTCTCGTCTCTCTCTCTCTCTCTCTCTCTCTCTCTCCTTCTCTCTTCTCTCTCTGTCTCTCTCTCGTCTAATCTCGTCTGTTTCTGTCTGTCTCTGTTCTCTCTGTCTCTCTCTCTTCCCTGTCTGTCTGTCTGTCTGTATTCTCTCTCTCATCTCTCTCTTTCTCTCTCTTCTCTATCTCTCCTCTCGTCAGTCTCCTCTCTCTTCTCTCTCTCTTCTCTCTCACTCATCTCTCTCTCCTCTCTCTCTCTCTTCCTCTGGTGTTATAAATTTTGATCCTCCCCCATTTCGTTATCAAGCCCTCTGGATGATATCTACAACACCAAAGTCCTGTGTGTGTGTGTGTGTGTGTGTGTGTGTGTGTGTGTGTGTGTGTGTGTGTGTGTGTGTGGTGTGTGTGTGTGTGTGTGTGAGCGAGAGAGAGAGAGAGAGAGAGAGAGAGAGAGAGAGAGAGAGAGAGAGAGAGAGAGAGAAGAGAGAGAACACAGAACATGCAATCCTCTCTCTCCCGCCAGCCCCTCCCTCTCTCTCTCTCTCCCCCCTCTCTCTCTCTCCTCTCCTCTCCTCTCTCTCTCTCCTCTCCTCTCTCTCTCTCTCCTCTCTCTCCCTCACACACACATTAAAATCTCCTTCATCTTTCGTGTTCACACGCTTGACCAGTCGTGGTCAGTGGCCTGGTTGATTGAGGCGTGTCCAGCATGTGATCTGAGAGAGGAGCCAGGCTCTGTCTATCAGACCTCACTCCGGCAAGATGAATTATGGCCTGCCAGTTAGAACTGCCAGGTCTCTAGTGACATCTATCTCAGTGAGTTGGAAAGATCTAGTTCCTGACCTACTTTAGTCGTAGATGGAAAAAAAATAGCATTAGAGAAATAACTAACTAACTAGCTGACTAGCTAGCTAGCTGACTAACTAGCTAACTAACTAACTAGCTAGCTAGCTAGCTACCTAACTAACCAACTAGCTAACTAACTAACTAACTAACGAACTAGCTAGCTACCTACCTAACTAACAACTAGCTAACAAACCCAATTGCAAAACTAACTAACTATCTAGTAGCAAACCCAAAATTTAACTAACAATAGCTAATTTAACTAACAAAACCTAACCCCAAAACCCAAACTAGCAAACAAATTTAAATTTTGGGCTAGCTAATAAACCCTAACTAATTTGTAACTAACAAACTAACTAGCAAAAAAGAAAAAAGAAAAAAAAGGGAAAAAAAGGGAATAAAATAGGCAGAATACAGAAGCTGTATCTTGGGATTAATTTCATGAAAGAAAATAGTTATGTTGAAAACCACTCCCCTTTGCTCGATAAATAACTCAGGGAAGAACAGTTTTGCCACGAAGAAAAATGCATGTTACAAAGGAAAATGACGATTGTGGGGTTCTTGTTTGGGGCTCTGTGGAATGGGTTTATTTTTTCGGTGTTTTTTTGCAAATCTTGCGGGGAAGAAAAAAGCAAAACAGGCAATGGCCAAAAAAAAAAAATAACCCCAAAAATAATAAAAAAAACAAAACCCACAAACGAAGAACGGGAACAAAAAAAGCATAAACACAAAAAAACCACCACGCGCACCCCACGAAACGTTTTCCACACGGACACCCTTCCCAAACCCCCCAAAAAACCGCGGGGCGCGCCAACCCCAGACACACCCCGAAAAAGTAAAAACCCTAAACCAACGCCCCTTTTAAAAAATTTTTAACTTCACAAATAGTAAAACACACAAAATTTTTAAATAAAAATTAAACCCCCACCATTTTTCCCCCCCCAAAAACCCTCAACCCCCACCACTCCACCAAAACCATATCCCACCCCCCCCACCCCTTTCCCCCCAAAAATCCCAAACCCCCCCCACCCCCCCCCAACCCCCCACAAAACCCAACCCCCCCTCAAAACCCCTCCCCCCAAACCCCCCCCACCCCCCAACCCCCCCAAACCCACCCCCCCCCCCCCCCAAAAACCCCCCCCACCCCCCCCCCACCCCCCCCTCACCAAACCCCACCCACCCCCACCCAAAACCCACCACCCACACCCCCCCCCCACCCCCACCCCCCCTCACCCACCCCCTCCCCAAACCCCCCCCCCAAACCCCCCCACCACCCACCACCACCCCCCCCCCACCCCCCCCACCCCCACCACCCCCACCCCACCCCCAACCCCCACCCCCCCAAAACCCCCAAACACACCCCCCCCCCAAAAACCCCCCCACCCCTCCCCCCCCTCTCCCCACAACCCAAACCCAACCCCACACCACCACCCCCACCCCCCCCCCAAACCACACCCCCCCCAAAAACCCCCACCCCCAAAACCCCAACCCCCACCCTCCCCCCCACACCCCCCCCAACCACCCCCCCCCCCCCCCCCAACCCCCCACCCCCACCCCCCCCCCAAACCCCCCCCCCAAACCCCCCCCCCCCCCCCCCCAACCCCCTTTCCGTGACACCCCCCCCCACCCCCCCCCCCCCCCCCCCAACCCTTTTAAACCCCCTCACCTTTTCAAGGTTGCTGGTCCAGGTTCTTCACCTGCTCCCCGCCGTGAGCAGGGGGGCGGGTTTTTCCCCCCCTTTTCCCCAACCTTAAACCTTCCCCCTCTTTTCAGGTACCCCGGCCCCGGTCCCGGGTCCACGCGGACAAGCTGGATTTTTTTTTCCGGAACCCCAACCCCCACCCCCCGGGAACCTTTCATTTTTCCCTTTTTTTTTCCTTTTTCTTACAAAAACTCCCATTTCTTTTTTTTTTTTTTTTTTTGCCAATTTTTTTTTCCCCCACCCAAAACCCACACCCCCCCACCACCCCCCCAACTATTAATTTTTTTTTTTTTTCCTTTTTTTTTATTTTTTTTTTTTTTAAAAATTTTTAAATTTTTGGTTTTTTTAAAAAATTTTTTTTGTTAAAAGGGAGGGGGAAGGTGTGGAAAGAAGGAAAGGAAAGGGGAAAAATGGGTTGGGGTTTTTGTTTCCCGGTTGTTTAATGTTTTTGGGGGTTTTGGGGTTTATATGTTTTTTTTTTGTTTTTTTGGTAGAGAAAAGGTTTTTTTTAAATTTTTTTAAAAAAAAATTTATTCCCCCCCCCCCCCTTTTATAATTTAAAACCCACTCATTTGCCTTTTTTTTAACCCATCACCCCCCCGTGTTGGTATCCCGGTTTTTGAAAATTGTGTCATTTTTCCCCAACGGCAACAAAGGCCAACCCCCTTCCGAAAAGGGGAAAAAGGGTTTTTAACGTAAGCGCAAGATTTTCCACCCCATCCCGTTTGGGAACACGGGGTCATGGTTTATGCCTCACCCGAAGTGTGTGTGTGGTGTGGGTTTGTGTGGGGTGTGTGGTGTTGTGAGTGTGTTTTTTGTGGTGTTGGTGTGTTTTGAGAGGGGGGGTTTGTAGAGAGGGGGGGGGGGGGGGGGTGGGGAGAGAGAGAGAGTGTGTGTGTGTGTGGGAGGGGGTGTTTTTTGTACGTGAGTGTGTGTGGGGTGTTTTTTGGTTTTTTTTTTTTTTTTTGGGTTCTGGTAGCGCTGAAGGCTTGTTAAGCGTTTAAAGGGAAATAAGGATTTTTCCCCTTGTTGTTTTTTTTTTGGTTTTATAGGGAACTCTGAATTTGAAAATTTAATAGTTCCATCCCTTACCCCCAAAAATTTTTATGGAGAAAAAAAAAGGAAAAAGGGGAAGAAAGAAAAAAATAAAAAAAAAAAAAAAAAAAAAAAAAGAAAAAAAAAAAAAAAAAAAAAAAAGGGGAAACCCCCCCCTTTCCCCCCCCAAACCCCCCCCCCCAAACCCCCCCAAATAAAAAAAAAAAAATAAAACCCCTTTTCCCCCCCCCCAACCCCCCCCTTAGGGTCTTTAATGATTCTAAAATAAGTCAACATATACAGAGAGTGACCGAGAGGGAGAGACATACAGACAGCCAACACCCCAAACCCCCCCAAAAGACACAGCCCACACCACACACCACAACACACACAGACACACCCACACACACACACACACACACCCCGCAACCACACAACAAACACACACACACACCACACACACACCACACACACCACACACACACACACACACACACACACACACACACACAGGCCCCCTTTTTAACAGTTAGGTAAACAAAAAGCCCACCCCAAAATTTGCCTGACTTTAATTTTTGTCAGACGGGAAATGGATGGCTTTTGTGGCAAAAACTTCAGGCACCCGTTTTTGTCCTTTATCCCATACCAAATTCAAAAAAACCGCACACAGCCCCCCCTTTCCATACATAGCATAATATTTTCACTCTGAAGTATTTTTGCAAATGTTTTCCTCATGGCAAATATACTAAGTTCCCGGGGTTTAAATCAGTGGTCGAGCACTCGGGTTTCCCCCTGCTAACGTTTTAAGCAGCATCGAGCGTGGGGTTACCCTTTTGGGTGGGTGACCGTTTGCGGCCTTGGCTTCAGTAAAAGTCCCCCATTCCCCCCCAGCTGTAAACCCCGGGGCTTGGTTTTTTAGGGGGCAGGGGGGGTAAAAAAAGCGAGGGGGAGGAAATCGGCGCCGCCCCCAAAAATTTTGGCCCCAGAGAAAAGAGGGGCCTTTACGCCCCCGCTCCCCCTTTCGGCCACATAGGGTTTTGGAACACTTTTAATTTTTTTGTATACAAACTATTCCGTGGGGGTTCCGGGGCCCGTCAGTAAAAAATGCATCCCCGGGCCCTTTTTAAAATTTTTGGTTTTTGGAACCCCCTTTTTTTATCTCTCCTTTTCTTTTTACATTGTTCTTTTTCTTTCCTGGCCCTATCCTTTTTTTGGGTTTTTTCCCCCGCCTTTTTTGGTCAAATTTTCCTTTTTTTTTCCCCTCCTAAAAAGATAGCAAATTTTCCCGCGCCGAAGTCGGATGTGCTGGGGTTTACTTTTCCCGGCGCTTATCGGCCAAACCCCAAGCATTTTTGTCCCATGACAGACAAAAGCCGGGTGTCAGAGCGTTCGACGACAAAGAAGAAGTTAGTATTCACATACGCCCGGCCCCCTTGACTATCTGTCGTTGTCTCTGTCTCTTCTCCCTGTCTCTCCGTCTGTCTCTGCCCCTCTCTTTCTCTCCCCCTCCTCCCCTCCCCTCTTTTCTCTCTCTCTCTCTCTCTTCCTCTCCTCTCTCTCCCCCCCCCCTCCCCCCCCCCCCCCTTTTCCCTTTCCCCCCCCCTCCTTCTCTCTCTCTTTCTGTTTTCTCCCCTCTTTCCCCCTTTTCTCTCTCTCTCTCTGCTCCCTCCCCCATCTCCCCCTTTTTTCTCTCTCCCCTCCTCCAGTATGCTACCTAAATAGTTTTCCCCTGCACCCTCTTTTTCATTCAAATTTTACTGCACGGGGCATTTTTTACAGGGTTTCACAATTTCAAAGGGTGGAAAAGAAAAGAGAAGAGGAGAGAGAGAGAGAAAAGAAAAGGGGGAGAGAGAGAGAGAGAGAGAGCAATGACAAGACTTTTACAAGACAAACTTTTTTTTCCAGGGGTAATGAATAAGCACCCCCTGTCTTTTTAAAAAAATCCAGAGAGAGAGGAGAGGAGAGAGAGGGGGAGAGAAAAGAGAGGAGAAGAGAGTGAGAGAGACCCCCTTCCCCCAACCCCCCCCCAACCCAAAACCAAAAACCGGGGGGAAAAACAAAAACCAAAAAAAGGAAAAAAAAAGAAAAAAAAAACCCCCCCCCCCTTTTAAAAAAAAAAAAACCCCCCGCCAAACCCCCCCGCCCAAAAACCAAAAAAAAAAAATTTTTTTTTAAAAAAAAAAAAAAAAAAAAAGGAAAAAATTTGGGCCCTTTTGGGGGGGGGTTTTTGGGAAGGGGGGATGGGTGGGGGATTTGGGTTTTAGGTTTTTTTGGGGGTTTAATTTTTTTTTCGAGTTTTTTTTCTTTGGCCCCCCACTTTTTTTTTTGCTTTTGGGGTTTTTTTTGTTTTGGGGGTTTTTTGTTTGGGGTTTAATTTGTTTTGGGGTTTTTGTTTTTTTTCGGAAAAACTTTTCCCTCTACCTTTTTTTCTTTTAAAAAACATTTTTCCCTTTGCTTGGTTTATTTATTTTTTTTTTTTTATTTGGGGGGGATTGATTTTGGGATTCTGTTCCTGTTTTTTCAATTCCTTTCCCCCAACTAAGGGGTAATGATTTAAAATTTTATTGTGTTCCCCTGGGATGGTTAAAAGGTGTGGTGTGGTATGGTTTTTGATATGGTGTGGTATGGTATGGTTTTGGGTTTGGGTTAAAAGGTGTGGTGTTTGGGAATTTGGGGTTATGGTGTGGGGGTATGGTTTTGGTATGGTTTTGGGGTGGTATGGTTTGGTATGGTTATGGTTTTTGGTAAAGGTATTTGGGATGGTGTGGGGGATGGGGTGGTATTGGGATGGTATGGTGGGGGTGTGGTAGGGATGGTAGGGGTGGGATGGGGGATGGTATGGTATTTGGTGTGGTGTGGGTTTAATTGGATGGTTTTGGTATGGGGGGTTTTGGGTGTGGGTTTTTTATGTGGTATGGAGGTATGGTTGGTGGGGGTTGGGGGTGGTATGGTTTTTTATGGGGTTTTGGTATGGGGATTGGGGAAAGGGTTTTTGGGATTTATTATGGTGTGGTAAAGGTATGGGGATAGTGTGGTCTTTCAAACCCAAACCTTTTTTTTCTCTTTTTCTTTCTCTTCAAAACTTTTCTCTCTTTCTTTCCCCTCTTTCATTCATTCATTTTATTCATTCATTCTTCATTCTTTCTTTCTTTTTGTCTTTTCTCCTTTCTTTTTTTCTTTTTTTTTTTTTATTCTTTCTTTCCTTTTTTTTTATTTTTTCAATTTCTTTTTTGTCATTCTTTTATTCTTTTTTTCCTTCATTTTCCCCTTCAAATTTTTTTATCTTCTTTCTTTTTTTGTTTTTTTTCACTCATTCTTTCTTTTTTTTCTTTGGCCCTTTTTGTTCTTTCCCTTTTGGCTTTCTTTTTGTCAAATTTATTAAATTTTAAATTTAATTTTTTTTTTAAGTTTTCCCCTTCCCGCTTTCTTATTCTCTTTTTGTGTGGAAAAAATTCCCGCGCAGAGGGTTTAAAAGCATCCGTTTTTGTTGACCATTTGGGTCGGATTTCGTTTTTTTGTGAAACAACCCCACAATTTTTTTTACTTATTTTAATTTTTTTGTTGTCCAAAACAAAGTTCAGGGTTTATTTATCTTGTATTTCCCTTTAAATTTCATTTTTTTTCTTTTTTACCCCCTTTTTTTGTCGGGCCCCGGTCTGTCTTTCCGTCTTTCTGTATGCATGTATATCTTTTTGTCTGTGTGTATGTCTGCTTGTCTGCCACTCTTCTGTTTGTCTGTCTGCTGTCTGTGTTTCTGTCTGTGTGTCTGTTTGTATGTCTCTGTGTCTATCTGTCTGTCTGCTGTCTGTGCTTCTG
>CM054162.1:2853244-2855744 GCA_028751875.1 Rapana venosa
TGTGTTGTGTGTGTGTGGGGTGTGTTGGTTGTGTGTGTGTTTGTGTGGTTGTGTTGTGGTTGGTGTTGTGTGCGTCTGCGTGGTGCGGTGTGTTGTGGTGTGTTGTTGTGTCTGTCTGCTGTCTGTTGTCTGCTATTGGCTTCTGGGCTGTCTTTTGGGTTCTGTTTGGCTGTCTGTCGTTTGCGCCCGTCTGCTGTTTGGCGGCTGTCTTCTGTTTTTGATGTCTGTTTGTTTGGGCTTCTTTTTTCTTTTGTGATATTATATAAAATAGGAAAAATAAGAAATTTGGAAAAGGGAACAAAAACACACAAAAAAAAAATGTATTAAAAAAAATAAGAGAAAAAACAGTAGAAATGAAGGAAGGGAGCGGGGGGAGGGAAAAAAAGGTGTGATAAATGAAAAAAGAAAAACAGAAGAAAACAACAGAAAAAGGGAAAGGGAAGGGGGGAAAAAAAGGAAGGGAAAGGAAAAAAAAGAAAAGAAAGAAAAAAAAGACAAAAAGAAGAATGAAAAGATAGGACAGACAACAGTAGACAGACAAAGGAAAAAATAAAAGAAACAAAGAGGGGGAAAAAAAAAAAAAAAGAAATAAGAACAAAAGGGAAAACCCAACACAACAAACCCCACACACACCACACACCCCACACACAAAAAAAACACTCACACACACACACACCCCCACCCCCGCCACACACACAACACACACACACCACACACACACACACACACAAACGCACCAAAAACGCCACAAACACACCCACCACACACACCACACCCCCACGCACAACACACACACACACACACCACACACACACAACCACACACACCCACACACACACACAACGAAACAGAAAGAAGACAAAACCAAAGAATCAAAACCCCCTCCTCCCAAAACCCCCGGGCCCCCTCCCCCAAAGAAAAAAATAAAAAATAAAAAAAATGCATGAAAGCTAGGGTCAACGTTTTTTTCGTGCATGAAAAATGCAATTTTTTACAACATATGCAAAAACTAAATCCCTAAAAAAGGCGTAAAAAAAACGTGAAAAAAAAAAAAACGAAAGAAGGGAAACCAACAAAAAAAAAATAAAAAACAAACAACAACAAAAAAAAAAACCCGTACAAAAGAATAAAGAAAGAAAATCACAGAAAGAGGATACACTTTAAAAAATATTTTAAAACAAGGTTTTTGGCTCTCCTTCTTCTTTTGTCTGTCTTTTGTCCCTTGGGCTTCTATCTCCTATCTATCCTTCCCCCTGTTATCGTCCGTTTTCTTCAGTCTGTCAAAGTCATCTGTCTGTCTGTTTTATCTGTCTGTCCCCCTCCTTTTCTGTATCTCTTATATGTGTCTGCTCTGTAGTCCTTTTTTTTTCTGTGTCTGTTTTCCTCGCTCTCTAATCTCTAATCTTTTATCTCTCTCTATACTTCTATCTCTCCCTATCTTCTACTTATTCCCTTTTCTTTTTCTTATTTCTATATCTTTCTTCTCATCTCTCTACTATCCTATCTCCTCTTTCTATCTTTATATCCCCTATTCTTTTTCTCCTTATATAATATCAGCATCTCGCTTATCAGGGTTCCCGTCTTTTTTTCACGTTATTTTTTACTAACCAAAAAATTCTTCTTACCCACTATACCCCCATACTCCCCTCTACCCTAAATTGCAGGTGTCATCCACAAAAGCGAAATCGCGTCTACAGCCATGGCTAAAAATACACTTTTGACACTTACATGTGGCCATAAAATTTGGTTGCCAGAGATTCCGAACAAGCATGGAAATATGCCATGGCCTGTCTGCCATTCTGTCTGTCTGTCATTCTGTCTGTCTGTCATTCTGTCTGTATGTCTGTCTGTATGTATGTTTTGTCTGTCTGTCGGTCGATCGGTTGTTCTGTCGATCAGTTGGTCTGTTTATCTGTTTGTGTGCATTTCTGTCTGTCTGTTTGTTTGTGTATTATCATTTTTGGTCGTTGCCCTCCCTCTCTCCTTCTTGTTCTTGTTCTTGTTCTTCTTGTTCTGTTCTTGTTCTTCTTCTTCTTCTTCTTCTTCTTCTTTCTTCTTCTTCTTCTCTTCTTCTTCTTCTTTCATCTTGTTGTTGTTGTTCTTCTTCTTCTTCTTCTTCTTTTTCTTCTTCTTCTTCTTGTTCTTCTTCTTGTTCTTCTTCTTCTTCTGTTCTTGTTCTTGTTCTTCTTCTTGTTCTTCTTCTTGTTCTTCTTGTTCTTCTTGTTCTTGTTCTTCTTCTTCTTGTTCTTCTTCTTGTTCTTCTTCTTCATCTTCTTCTTGTTCTTGTTCTTCTTCTTCTCCTTCTCCTTCTTCTTGTTCTTCTTCTTCTTCTTCTTCTTCTTCGTCTTGTTCTTCTTCTTCTTGTTCTTCTTCTTCACTTGTTGTTGTTGTTGTTGTTGTTCTTCTTCTTCTTCTTCTTCTTCTTCTTCTTCTCCTTCTTCTTCTTGTTCTTGTTCTTGTTCTTGTTCTTCTTCTTCTTCTTCTTCTTCATCTTCTTCTC
>CM054162.1:2860744-2863244 GCA_028751875.1 Rapana venosa
ATTCTTCATCTTCGCAATTTTTCATCTTCGCAATTATTATTATTCGGATTTCTTCTGCGCAATTCTTCTTCGCAATTTTTATTTTTCTTCTTCGCAATTCTTGTTGTTGTTTGTTGTTGCTCTTCTCTTCTTCTTCTTCTTCTTCTTCTTCTTCTTCTTCTTCTTCTTCTTCTTCTTCTTCTTCTTCTTCTTCTTCTTCGCAATTCTTCGCAATTCTTCGCATTTCTTCTTCGCAATTCTTCTTCTTCTCTGCAATACTTCTTCTTCGCAATTCCTCTGCGCAATTCTTCCTCTTTCGCGCAATTCTTCTTCTTGGCATTCTTCATCGCAATTCTTCTTGTTCTTCTACGCCATTCTTCTTCTTCTCCTCCTCCTCCTCCTCCTCCTCCTAACGCCAAAAGCGTAGTTTTGTTGGATCACTTTCTTTCCAGACTGCTGATATTCTAAATAACGATGACAGTAAATCTACACACGCTGACGAAGACAATGAACTGGGGGTTTTCTGGCAGTTGTAGTAATAATGAATGAATTACTGATGCTGGTATTGAAAGCAGAGGTGTATATGTTTTTTTCTGCGTGGCATTTACAAAGGGGGAGGACATTTTGGTAAAACCCGTTTTTATTACGATCTGTCTCAAAATAACAATCCCTTTTAGCGGCGCTGCTCTACACTGAAAGTGAATATATGCATCTGCGTACATGTGTGTGCCTGAGTGAGTATGTGAGTGAGTGAGTGAGTGGGTGAGTGTGTGTGTGTGTGTGTGTGTGTGTGTGTGTGTGTGTGTGTGTGTGTGTGTGCGTGCGTCTGTGTGTATGTGTGTGTGGTCGTGTACATGTGTGTGAGTGAGTGTGCGTGCATGCGCGCGCTCACAAACACACGCATACATACACACTCTCTGTCTCTCTCTGTCTGTATGTCTGTCTGTCTGCCTCTCTCTCTCTCTCTCTCTGTCTGTCTGCCTGTCTCTCTCTCACCTACCCCCTCCATCTTTATATAATAAAACAAAAACTTGAAGAAAAGGTAAATCACGAAAATAGCGGGGAAAAAAACAGAAACAAACACACACACACAACAAGCCTGATTATACCGCCATTCCCCTGCAATCCCAAACAAAGCCAATTTCAGCCGCCATGTTTCTCCGCATGACGTCATACCACACGGAATGGCATTGTGGGATAGCGGTGAACTACTTTGTCTGCTGAATCACCATGGCTGCCCTCAATGATGAAGAGTGAGGGAAACAGAAATGGCCGTAGATGGCTGCAGTCAGACAGCACACCATAGTCGTGTGGTTAACATCGTCTAACTTCAAACCATTAGCAGCCAATGAAGACGTCGGTTCGAATCTCGACACTGGCGTCTGGTGAATTAAGCGTGGGGATTTTTACGATCTCCCAGGTCAACTTCAAGTGCAGACCTGCCAGTGCAATAGCTCCTTCCGTGTATATGGGGACGTGCTTCCGTGTATATTTATAACGGGGACGAGATAGTCTAGTGGTCAGAACATTGCACTCGCAATCTGACGACCCGGGTTCGATTCCCGTTCAAAGGGATATTTCTCCTTGGAGTTAACATCAGTGCAGACTCCACTCTCCCCAAAAGTCCTTCAGATGAGACTATAAACCGAGGTCCCGAGTGCGAACGCACGCAGAATTTCTTGCGCACAAGTTAAATCCTGTTCCGCTTTTTGTAAGAGTAGGCCATTGTGTGCCGGTGGGAAGAGATGACATAATTTTCAAAGACCTCAAACACACGGGGGCTGGATGTAAAAAAAGCATATAAGTGTTTATTCCATTATCCTCGGTATAAAAGAATAAGATATATATCTATATCTATATCTATCTCTCTCTCTCTCTCTCTCTCTCTCTCTCCTCTCTCTCTCTCTCTCTCTCTCTCTCTATATATATATATATATATATATATATATATATATATATATATATATATATATATATATATATATATATATATATATGCAGAAGACCAGATATGCACGTTCAACACCCCGTCATTAATGTCAGCGTTTGGTGGGTTACAGAAATAACGAACATACCTGCATGTGAGGCTACTTTCATGGTGGAAAAAAACCCGGTCACATGTTATGTAAAATCTCACTGTTTGTGACCCTCGAATATCTGCCTAAGGAATGAAGACAAACATCTTCAGTTAGCAATTTGCGAGTTGTTTGTGTATTTTGCTTGGAAAGGGGGGGGAGGGGGGCTAATGGTAGTACTATACATCTTATCTGTTTAAAGGGATGTGTGTGTGTGTATGCGTGTGTGAGCGCGCACGCGCGTGTGTGCGTGTGTGTGTGTTTATTTGTTTTTGGTCTTGTTTTTGGTCTCTGCCTGCCTGCCTATCTGTCTGTCTGTCAAAGTCAAAGTCAAAGTCAAAGTCAAACTTTTATTTTCAGATGGTACATTGGATAAGCAGTGCATTTGCTTTTTTTCATCAACCCATCTATCTAAAGGGGAAAAAAGCGAGAAAAAAAGATAATAT
>CM054162.1:2898244-2903244 GCA_028751875.1 Rapana venosa
TATGCTCGCGTGTGTGTTTGCATTTAGGTGGATGCATGCATGCCTGCTTGAGTGGATGTGTGTGTGTGGTGTGGTGTGTTGTGTTTTGTGTGTGTGTGTGTGTGTGTGTGTGTTTAGTTTTGTGTGTGTTGTGTTGTGTGTGTTGTGTTTTGTGGTGTGTGTGTGTTGTGTTTTGTGGTGTGTGTGTGTTGTGGTGTTTGTGTGTGTGTGTGTATAAATTGGAATGAATTATAATCAGAGTGTGCTGGGCTGAAAGACGGTATTTGGAAATGTGTCAGCGCGTGTAAGGATATTTCAAATAGCAATGTGTTCTAAGTCGTGTGATATGGTCGAAGAATATGATGAAAGTGGACAATAAAGACTGCATATTGTAACTTCTACATTATGGGTGTTTTGCGTTGCGTTGCGCTGTATATTAGCTCAGTGGGTATTTCTTCCTTTGTCTGTGATACTGCTTGTTTTTGTGCCTCAGTACGTATTAGAAGGTTAGTTATGATCTATATCTTAGTCTGGTCTTACTTTTTACTTTACTTTTACTTTATTCTTTTATACCGAGGATAATGGAATAAGCACTTATGTGCTTTTGTACATCCAGTCCCCGTGTGTATGCGGTTTTGTAAATGTTGTCATCTGTTCCCACCGGCACATAATGGCCTACTATTACGAAAAGCGGAACATGATTTAACATGTGCGCAAGATGATCTGCGTGCGTTCGCACACGGGGCCTCGGTTTATAGTCTCCTCCGAAGGACTTAGTCTGTTTCTGTGACACAGTTTCCTTCAACTAGACTGCAGACAGTTATACAATGGGAAGCTGAAATGTTTTACCCAAGGTGATAGATGGTCAGGATGAGCGCTTCATCATCATTGAAGTGCGTTTTAAAGCAAATAGAATAACATCCCACATTGATACTTCACTGCAAGAAACAAGAAAGCTTACAGATTTTAGTCTAATCTGTTTTTATGGTGCATTTTCCTTCAAGTGTGCGACCCTTTATTTTCCTTCAGGTATGTGACCTTTCATTTTCCTTCAAGTATGTGACCTTTTATTTTCCTTCAGGTATGTGACCTTTCATTTTCCTTCAAGTATGTGACCTTTTATTTTCCTTCAGGTATGTGACCTTTCATTTTCCTTCAAGTATGTGACCTTTTATTTTCCTTCAGGTATGTGACGAAACATCTCTCTCGGGACCAAGGTCAAGCTACTGCATGGATTGGTCATCTCCACATACCTGTATGCATGCGAATCCTGGACACTGAATGCAGATCTACAAAGAAGTATCCAGGCTTTGGAGATGAGATGTTTTAGAAGACTCCTTGGCATTTCATACACAGACCACATTATCAACGAAGAAGTCTGACAAACCATCACCCAACAAGTAAAGCACTACAAAGACCTGCTGACCACAGTCAAGAAAAGGAAGCTCAGATGGTATGGGCATGTGACAAGCTCAGATGGGTTCTCCAAGACCATACTGCAAGGAACAGTGCAGGGAAAGAGAAGGCGAGGCAGGCCGAATAAGAAATGGGCAGACAACATCACTGAATGGATCGGAAAGAGCTTCTCCACAACCCAGGCACTTGCCCATAACCGCCACAAATGGAGCCAACTGGTGCAACGTTCGTCACTGCAGTGCCCCTACGACCCCAGATGGATTATGGGAGCAGATGAGATGAGATTTAACCCTTCCTTTTCCTTCAAGTGCATGAAGGGTTACATCTCATCTCATCTCATCTGCTCCCATAATCCATCTGGGGTCGTAGGGGCACTGCAGTGACGAACGTTGCACCAGTTGGCTCCATTTGCGGCGGTTGTGGGCAAGTGCCTGGGTTGTGGAGAAACTCCTCTCGGTCCATTCAGTGATGTTGTCTGCCATTGCAAGAATAGGATCCCTGCCCTCCAACCAGGCATGTCGTAAGAGGCGACTAAGGTGGAACCCTTCCTCCAGGTTGGGGGTTGGGCACAGGGCTAACAACCCTGTCCCGTAAAAGAAGAGAAGTTACGGAAACAGCAACAGAGAACATTTCTACTTTTGCGTGCGAAGGACCTCCCGGGTCCAGTGAGACTCGTATGAATGCTGATGGCCAAAGCCGAGAGGAAGCTACAAAAGCAACGTGGAGGAGGACTGTAGAAAGTGAGATGAAGGCCATGCAGCACTCTTGGGGATCAGTGACTAGGTTAGCCCAGGATAGGCAGGAGTGGAAGCGCTTCGTTGCTGCCCTACACACCACTGGGTGCAATGGTTGATGAGGATGATGTGTACATAATCAATCAAAATCTAAAACTCGAAAACCTGATCCCCGCCTGCCTAAAAATGGCTTTCAGTGGAAATGTGGGTTAAGTCCATTTGACTCATTTCGTGGTGAAAGGTCACGTAATTGCCATCTGTAATTTTCCTCCTGTGAGGCTCCAGGTCTGTCAGTCTCTAGGTGTAATTTCACCCATGGTGTAATTATATGGATGCTCGTGTTATTTTCTTTTTTGTCCTGTTACGCAGGATCAAGGGATGCATGCAGACTAGGGTGAGGTGATGAGTTTACCTGAAAGACAATTGCTTTGTGGTGGGTTTTTTTTTTTACCCCCTATGTATATCTGTAAGCCTGATGTTTTTACTTTTGGTGGTTGGTTGGAAATTTGCCTGCCTGAGTTTTGCTGCTAGTGTTTCTATATTTTATTTTATTTTGTTTTTGTTAGAGTGCTTTTTATGTCCTTTTACCTGTGTCTGTGTGTCTGTATGTGTATCTGTGTGTCTCTATCTGTCTGTCTCTCTCTGTCTCTATGTGTCTCTGTGTGTGTCTCTGTCTCTCTTCTCTTTTCTTTCTCTGTCTGTCTGTCTGTCTCTGTCTCTGACTGTCTGTCTGTCTGTCAGTCTGTCTCTCTCTCTCTTTCTCTCTCTCTCTTCTCTTCACTTCTCTTTTGTGTATGTGTGTATGTGTGCGTGTGTGTGTGTGTGTGTGTGCGCGTGTGTGCGTGTGTGTGTGTGCGTGTGTGTGTGTGTGTGTGTGTGTGTGTGTGTGTTGGTGTGTGTGTGTGTGTGTGTGTGTGTGTGTGTGTGTGTGTGAAATCCATCTCGCTAAACAAACAGTCATCAGCCATGACACACCTTACGTACGCACTTCTGGAAAACATGTACCCCTGCTGCACGCCCTAACCCCACCTGCTTCTGCTGCCTTTTCCACAATGTCCTCTTCTTCTGCTTCTTCTTCTGCTTCTTCTTCTCTCTCTTTTTCTTGTTCTTCCTCTTCTTCTTTGTAATTCTTCTTCTTCTTCGCAATTCTTTTATTCTTCGCAATTGTTCTTCTTCTTCTTCTTCTTCTTCTTCGCAATTCTTCCGGGATGTTTCTTCTCCTTCAAATTCTCCTTTTTCTTCGCAATTCTTCTTCTTCAAATTCTTCTTCATTGCAGTTCTTCGTATTCCTCATCCACCTTTACTTCCTTCTTCTTCTTCGTCTTCTTCTCCTCTTTTTAAAAAAAAAATCATTGTTTATATTGTCTACCTCATAATCTCAGCTGTTTTTCATGGGTCCCTAAAGTGCGTTTCTTCCCCAGTTACAAAATATCCAAGGCTGTTGCTTTTAGACTATAATAATGGTGATTATTTTCCTTTTCTTTTTGGACAATTGTGTTTCTGTCTTTGCACTTCTGCCAGTTTTACGCTAGGTTCCTTCTTATTTATTTCTTTTCTGGTTTTATGTCTGTTTATTTGTGGAACACTTTCCTTTTTTTTAGTTTATGGCCCAAAAAAACCGACTTTACTCTTTCCCACGTTTTCGGTGTTGTTGGATTATTTTTTCATATAAAACATGTATGAGAATTCTTATTGCCTTTTTTGTTTAGTATTTTGTTTTGATTGGATTTTTTTCGGTTTTCAGTTAGAGCTCAGAGATTCACCAATGGTGAGATTTTGCGTATGCGACCGTCTGTTGCCCACCCTAAGGAAAGCTGCATTCCTGATATAGGGGGTGATGTCAAAACACCACAGACGTCTGCAAGTGGTGAGGTTTTTTTAGTGTTACTATCAGTTCCTACCAAAAGATAATGGCCTAATTTTCCGAAAATGTTGAACATGCTTTAACCAGTACACAAGCTGTTCTGTATGCTTTTGCACACGGTAAAACTAAAGGTAAAGGTGTCCCATAACCTATGTGGTCGTAGGAGAGTGAGGCATCAGAGACCTCAGCTTCTCCAAGGACCAGCATATTGAGGGTAGCGCCCATCTCCTCTCCCTCGCTGCTTTACCTTCCCTGACCCTAAAGAGGGCAAGTACCCATTGACAGCTGGGTGAACTGGGGGACTGTACTGAAGCCAAGACGTGCAAACGGTCCCCCATCCAAGTGTTAACAAGGTTCGACGCTGCTATACTTAGCTGGGGGAAAGCGCGTGCTCTGACCACTGAGCTATCCTGACAAGGCACCTCCGTTTATAGTCTCATCAGACGGACTTTCTGTGGGTAGGAGGTGGAGTGGGTACTGAGGATAACTCTAGGGGAACAATTCGCTTCGAACGGGCGTCTTGGTACTGGTTCAAACCTGGGCCTTAAGATCACAAGGTCAACACTCTAACCACTAGGCTATACCGCCCCCCACCCCCACCCCCCGACACTCTCTTACCCTACCCTACCCCCTTTGTCTGTCTGTCTGTCTGTCTGTCTGTCTATCTATCTATATGTCTGTCTATCTGTCTCTGTTCTGTCTGATCTGTCTGTCTCTCCCCATCTCTCTCTTTCTCTCCCTCTCTTTCTCCCCCCCTCTCTCTCTCCTATCTTTTTTTCTCTCTCTCTCTCTTCTTCTCTCTCCTCCTCTCTCTCTCTCTCTTTTCTTCTTCTCCCTCTCTTCTCTCCCTCTCTTTCTCACTCTCTCTCTCTCTCTCCTCTCTCTCTCTCTCTCTCTCTCTCTCTCTCTCTCCTCTCCCTCTCTCTCCCCCTATTTCTCCCCCCCTCTCTCTCTTCTCTCTCTGTCTCTCTCTCGTCTCTGTCTGTTCTTGTCTTCTGTCTGTCTGT
>CM054162.1:2920744-2938244 GCA_028751875.1 Rapana venosa
TAAAGCACATGAGTGCTGATTCCATTACCCTGAAAATAAAAGAATTTTTAAACACACACTCTCTCTCTCTCTCTCTCTCCTCCTCTCTCTCTCCTCTCTACTCTCTCTCTCTCTCTCTCTCTCATTCTCTCTCTCTCATCTCTCTCTCACTCTCTCTCTCTCTCTCTCTCTCTTGTATAATGCCTTTAATGCCATATAATGATGCATCAACACAGAGATAGACTGCTAAAGGGAGGTAAAAGTGTATCCTGTATTTCAAGTTTTTGCACTGTGAAGATGATGATGATGATGATGCTTAAATCGCTGCGAAATGTCAATGTTTATTTCTGACCTCGTTTTACTGGCTGTAAAGCACTCTCTGTTTACTCAACGAAGTGTTATTGCACAAAACTGATTTGTTTATTGCGTTTCCATGCTATTTTTCTCTCTCTGCTTTGTTCGTTTACTTTAATTTGGTTTAGCTTTTTAATTCCATCTTGTTTGGAGTGATTATTTTTGCTTGCTGTGTGCTGGCTTCGGTAGAAAAACGATATTATTTTTGCTATATGTTTGTAAGGTTTATTAAAGATAAGAATGTTAGCAAATACTTCTTGTTCCCAAAGAGATATATAATATATATTATGATATATATATATAATATATATATAATATATAATATATATAATATATAATATATATAATCTATAAAATATATAAACGTGATGTGTGTGTGTGTGTGTTATTATTGTTGGAGCAGTGCATATAGTTTGATTATGTTGGTTTTTAGGTTGGGTTACAAACATTTGTCTGTTTCTCATTTTTCCGTAGTTCCTCTCTCCATTTCTATTCTTCATCTATCTATTTTGTTTGTCTTATCTATCTATCTATCCATCTGTCTATCTATCTATCTATCTACTTATCTATCAATCATCTATCTTCTTTCTTTCTTTCTATATATCTATGCTATCTGTCTGTCTACCTATCTATCTATCTTATCTGTCTGTCTGTCCTGTCTGTCTGTCTATCTAACAATCGATCTACTATCTATCTATCTATCTATCTATATAAGAAAAACCTATCAATCAATATATGAACTTCTGGTCCTAATCCATCTACTTTTATATATCTATCTACTATCTCTAGCTATCTAGCTAATGCATATATATAATATATATAATATAATATATATATATATATTTATATATAATATATATATTAATATAAAATATATATATATAATATATAAATATATATATAGGTTTGTCGTCCTGTCAGTCTGTTTTTTCAGTACTGTCTCTGTCTCTGTCTCGGTCTCTCTCTCAGATGCAGCAAACTTAAAAAACACTTTTAAATGACAGAGATAATAGAATCCAACACCAAAACTTGGATGTCAATAGCGTGTGTGTGTGGCAGAGGGGAAGGAGAGAGGGCGGGGAGGGGGGGGGGAATGTTAGGAAGATGGACCTGCTGCCCCATCAAGCTGCACTAAGAAGACGGTGCTTAAAATGCCATCAAATGTCCATTTTCTGGTCGGCCCTCGTTTGGTTTTGCTAGACAGTATTCTCTTTAAAGCGAAGCGAAGCGGAGTCTATGGCGTGTTTGTATTGGCAGAAGCGTTGTTTGTGGCACTGTACCTGCCCACCGTTACACTGGAAACTTTGTACTTATGCCGTTTGTGCCCGGCATAGCATGGTGTTTGGGGTCTCGAGACTACATCGAGCTTCACCGAGAGGGCCCGTTCAAGAGATTTGCTTTTCTTGATTAACATCGGACGGGATAGCTCAGTGGTCAGAACACTCGCTTTCCCCCCGACTAAGTATAAGCAGTGTCGAGCGTAGGTTACCAAATTGGATAGGTGACCGTTTGCGCGTCTTGCTTTAGTCCAGTCCCGTCCGTTCACCCATCTGTAAAAGGATACCTGCAATTTTAAAGGGTCATGGAAGGTAAAGCAGCGAGGTAGAAGGAGATATGGTTGGCCCCCAGAAAGCTGAGTCTCGGACCACTCTGCTCCCCAGCGACAGCACAGGTAATGGGACACCTCTACTTTTTTTACCTTTCAGAAAAATATGGAATATTAAGTCCTTTTAAGTGGAAAGGTCTCTCTCTCTCTCCTACTCTCTCTTCCTCTCATCTCTCTCTCTCTCTCTCTCTCATCTCTCTATATATATATATATATATATAGTATAATATAATATATATCTATCTCTCTCTCTCTCTCACTCCTCTCTATATATATATATATATTTATATATATATTAAACATACCAACATACATACATACCGTAAGACAGTGCAGATAGAAACAGTGTCGATGAAAAAGAAGTAAAACAACACTTCTGCCATCTTTTTTCACTGTAACATCCCTCCAAAAGTCCTTCGGATGAAACAATAAACCGAGATCCCGTTTGCAAACGCACGCAAAACATCTTGCGCACACGCTAAACCCCCTTCCGCTTTTCGGAAGAGTAGACCATTGTGTGCTGGTGGGAACAAATGGCAACATAACAAATTGTAAAAAGACAAGGGGCTGGATGAAAAAATCAACATGGGTACTTAATTTTTTTGGCGCATTGATTTGTTGCTTTACAAGATTCAGCGCTATATAAATTCCATACATATAATAATTATTATTATTATTATAATTATTATTATTATTATTATTATTATTATTATTATTATTATTATTATTCCATTTATCCACAAAATAAAAAGATTTAAAAAAAAAATAACAGTTCGTTCAGTTCCACAAAATGGACGATCTTTCTCAACGAAAACTCAGCCACTCCCGTCCATCACATCGCCATCACCTCTCCGTAGTCTAGTGGACGTTTTGGAGGACCACAGAAGATTTCCCAAACAGCTTCTCCCACTTGTACGGATTTTCAGCTTGTTCGACCAATCCGTATGCCTCTCAAATTCGGGCCACTCCACGCTCTGATGACGTCTTTTCCCTTCCCCACCTTCCCCCACCACATGTCCATCACCACCCCTCCTCCATCTCACCCGTCAAGCCTGCCTTGTTTCCTTCCTCGTTGTGTGTCTACACATCATGAAGGATGGGAGGGTGCCACCATTCCTGGAATGCAGGCTGAGAATGGGACCAGTCCCAGAACCTGACCTCACACACTTCTCCTTCTCGGGGCAGTCAAAGGTCAAGGTCAGAGGTCAAACCGCTTCTCTTGTCTAGTTTTTTTTGGGTTTTTCCCCCCCTGCCTTCTGGTCCATTCTCCTTCCTCCTGGTATTTGGTTGTTGTTTTTATTCAGAAAGAACTTGAAAGATGACAATTGTCCTTCCATAACCGAGGTAGATCGCAGGGTCCTGACTTTGTCAGGCTTTCAACGGCAGTGCAACGCATTTTTGGTCAGTATGACAGAAATAATAGTTTTGCTGTCTGAGCTTTCCACGACGACACGAGTAAGAAGAAAAGAAGAATAAGAGAAGAAGAAGAAGGAAGAAGAAGAAGAAGAAAAGAAAAGAAGAAAGAAAAGAACTGCGAAGAAGAAGAAGAAGACAAGAAGAAGAAGAACTTGCGAAGAGAAGAAGAAGAAGAAGAAGAAGATGAAGAAGATGCAGAAGAAGAAGAAGAAGAAGAAGAAGAAGAAGAAGAAGAAGAAGAAGAATTTTGCAAGAAGAAGAAGAAAAAAAAGAAGAAGAAGAAACGAACAAGAACAAGAACAAGAACAAAGTAACAAGCCTGCGAAGAGAAGAAGAAGAAAAATGCGAAGATGCGAAGAATGCGAAGAACAAGAAAAAATGCGAAGGAATGCGAAGAATGGCGAAGAATGCGAAGAAGAAGAAGAAGAAAGCGAAGAAGAAGAAGAAGAAAGAAGAAATGAAGAAGAAGAAGAAGAAGAAAGAAGAAGAAAAAGAAGAAGAAAGAAGAAGAAGAAGAAGAAGAGGGATTGCAAAGAAGATAAAGAATGCGAAGAAGATTTACAAAGAATAAAAAAGAATGAATAGTGAAAGGTGAAAATTGCGAAGAAGATTGCAAAGAAGAATGCGAAGAATTGCGAAGAGAAGAAACTTGCGAAGGAAGATTGCGAAGAAGAAGAATTGCGAAGAAGAAGAAGAAGAAGCAGAAAGAAGACGAAGAATTGCGAAGAATTGCGAGAAGAGAAGACGAAATGCGAAGAAGAAGAAGAAGAAGAAGAAGAAGAAGAAGAAGAAAAGAAGAAGAAAGAAGAAAGAAGAAGAAGAAGAAAAGGAAGAAGAAGAAGAAGAAGAAGAACAAGAATTGCGAAAAGAATTGCGAAGAAGAATTGCGAAGAAGAAGAGAAGAAGAAAAACAGAAGAAAGAAGAAGAAGGATGAAGAAAAGAAGAAGAAGAAGAAGAAAAGAAGAAGAAGAAGAAGAAGAAAGAAGAACAACAACCACAACACAACGAACAACAAAGAACAAGAACAAGAAAAGAAGAAGGAGAAATGAAAGAACAACAACAACAAGAACAACAACAAGAAGAACAAGAACAAGAAGGAGGAGGAGGAGGAGATGGAGGATAAACCGTTTAACATAAGTCCAATCAAAGCAGTCTCCATGGCAGAAGTCCAACTGTGTATGGCCAGTGGCAGATACTCATCTCTTCTATAGCGCCAGTCAAAGTCTAATGCACGAGCATCGCCACTCACACCTCATGCTTCCCAGATCCTTGCCTCTGCACAGGTGGTTTCTCCTGCAGCTAATCCCATCTGCCGTTCTTTCAGATCACACACATCACTCGTTCAGTATGAAGAGTAGCTATTTTATGTGCACGATAGTTCAAGGATGAATGCTAGCGCGACATTAAAGCCACTGACATAGACTCCAACAACTGGGACGCACTTGCGGAAAATCACGGTGGGCCGAGTAGATCGGTATGCAAGGATGTTTCCCGGAGAAGAGAGAATACTGAAAAATATGGAAAACCTGAAGCGTTGCAGGAAGAGGAGAGACAGCAGAACCAGGCCATCAACCCGGAGTCCAGTTGTGTCTGCAGCAGCTGTGACAGAGACTGCCATGTCCAAGTGCACTTAGAGAGATGAGATGTCCTGTGCCTTATATATGGCGATTTGTTAAAAAAAACAAACAAACAAACAAACACAACAGCGTGCCCGTTTGCCCCCCAGCCCCTCACCCTCTCCTCGCTGTCAGTGGCCTCCTCATCTCTCTCTCTCCCATCATACTTAACAGACAATACCCTAAACCAATGCAAAATACTATAAAGCCCATGTCCCCATTCCGAAATAGAGACTTATCAAATCTAGTCTACTTTACTCAGGCCTATGCTGTGGAACACCCTTCCAGATTCAGTAAACACATCAATCATAACAATCTACAAAAACTCATATCAACTCACTTGATAAACATCAACAATAAACAAAACCACAGTCCAATAGCTTAAAAACAAAGTTGCATATCCTCCTTACCTATCTGCCCTTTCCTTCTTAACCTATTTTTCTGCCCTTCCTTTTCCCTTCACTGTATTATGTCAGACTGTTGTCCTCTCACTCTCTCCTCTCTCCTCAACGCTCTACATTCTCTTCCACTCTCTCTACTCTCGTCTCATCTCTCTCCCTCTCTCCTCTCTCCAGCTCTTCTCTCTCTTCTCTCTCTCTCACTCTCGCCCCCCCCCCTTTTCATCAAATATCATGTTTGTTGAGAAAGTAGTTTAGCAAAAGTGTACGCTTTTTTTCTTCTTACTTTTTAAAAAAAATTTTTTTTTATATACAATTATTATATTATATTATTTTATTTTTTTTTTTTTAAACTACACATTAGTTATAGATACATATATTCTATCATAACAATAATATGTGTTATTCTGTACGAGTATAATGAAAAGAGTGTTGACATGATGATCTGCTGTTTTGAGAATGATATTCAGTATTTCTTTTTTCCTTTGTCCTTATTATCTTGTTGGTTACAAACAAAAAGCATAAATCTTAACACACACACCACACACACACACACACACCACACACACAACACACACACAACTACACAAACACACACACTCTCCCACTTCATCTCAATTCTTTCCCTCCCCCCTCCCCCCCCCCCCCCCCCCCCCCCCACATCTCCTCTCTCTACTTACAATGTATAATGTTCATTTTATGACTATAGCGATTTTTTTTCTCCTTATTCTTGAGTGTATTGACGTTGGGCTTTATTCTTTTCATGGCGTCATTTGTACAAGAATAATCGAAAAGAATATTGATGGTGATCCTGTCTGCTCGAGAATTATACAATTTAGTATTATCCTTGAAACACAACTCTCACACAGGATGAAAAAAAAAAGAGAGGGGAACGAATGGAAACTCTCTCTCTCTCTCGCTCTCAGTCAGATCCATCAAGGTATCTCATTCGTCTCATCGTTCTTCCTCCTCCTCTCTCTCAACGCTCTCTCTTCTCTCTCTCTCTCTCTCTCCTCCCTGACCTTATAGAATTGGCTTTCACCCCCCCCCCTTTCTCCTCTTTCCCTGTTTTTATTGTTTGAGTTACGGGTATTGAGTTATTTTCATTATCTGAGGGGCATAGAATCTGCATGAGTAATAATCAAAATTGGTGTTGACGAGTGACGTGCACTGTCTTGAGAAGTATCTTTTTGAGGTTTTTTGGGGTTATCACTGAAAACACACACGACTCCTCTCTCATCTCTATCTCTCTCTCTCTTCTCTCTTCTCCTCATAGTCCTCGATTCTCTCCTCATCTCATCTTCTCTCTCTCTCTCTCTCTCTCTCTCTCTCTCTCTCTCTCTCTCACTATGACCATATAGAACTTGGCTGGTTGTTTTGTTTTTGTTTTTTCCTTTCTCTTTCTTTCTTTCTTTCCTTCTTGTTTTTTTATGTGTAAGAGTATGGGTATTGAGGTTTTTAAAATTTAGTTTAATTATTAATTTTTTTTTTTCTTTTTTTTATTAATTTTTTTTAAATTATTTTTTTTTAATATTTTTTTTTTATCATAACATATTTTTTGTGTGAGTAATCAAAATAAGTGTCCAAGGTGATCGTATTGAGGTTTTTCTTTTAAACTTAATTAATTATTATCATTATTATTATTATTATTATTGATTTTTTTATTATTTTTTTATCATAACATATTTTTTGTATGAGTAATCAAAATGACGTGTACTGTTTTGAGAATTATATATTTAGTACCAACTCTGAAACACACACCCACACTACACACACACAAACACTCACACACAACCAACACACACACAAACACACACTCTCTCCTCTCGCTCTCTCATCCTCCTCAACTCTCTCACTCTCACGTCTCTCTCTCACTCCTGTATTATGGCCTAAGACCGATATGCAATTAATTCATTCCCTCTCTCTCTCTCTCTCTCTCCTCCTCTTCTCTCTCTCTCTCTCACCACTCATCTCTCAATACTCTCTCTCCTCTCTCTTTCTCTCTCTCTCTCCCTTCTAATTGTCTTATTGTGTATTCTATAAAAAGGGCATATTCATACTTCGATTTCAATATTATTTTTGGACTTGTTGACTGTACTTGAGCCCTAAGTGAATCTCCTATTTTAATATCTTATTACACGTGTAACAACTATGATGTTACTATTCTGCAATATGAGGTGTTCCAATTTTATGATCTATAACTTTGGCTTACCTCTCTCTCTCTCTCTCTCTCTCTCATCATCTCTCAATCAGATCTCTTCTCTCGTTTCTCTCTCTCTCTCTCTCTCCGTCTCCTCTCTCTCCTCTCTCTCATCACTCTGTGTTGTATTGCTGGTAGTTGTTTACATTGTTCTTTGTTGGTGATTTAGTAGGGTTTTTCGCTTGTTTAAGTTTTTTGTTTGGTGTATGTGTGTGTGTGTGTGTGTGTGTGTGTGTGTGTGTGTGGTGTGTTGTTTGTGGGTGTGTGTGTGTGTGTTGTGTGTGTGTGTGTGTGTGTGTGTGGAAGGGGGAACGGTGCTGTCTTAAATTTTTGTTTTTTGTTTGTTTTGTTTGTTGTGATTTGTTTTGTTTTGGTTTGGGTTTTTTTTCTTTTTTTTTTTTCTCATTTGATTGTTTGATGGTGCTGTTTTTTCTTCTTTTTTGTTGTTTATTTGAAGGGTGTTTTGTCTGCTTTTTTTGTTGTTGTTGTTGTTGTTTTGGTTATTTTTTTTTCGTTTTTTTTCTCTTTTTTCTTTTTTGTTTGTTTGTTTGCCTATTTTTTTCTTTTTTTCTTTTTTTTTGGGGGGGGGGGGGGGGGGGGGGGGGGTTCTGGGGTCTGTTTTGTCTTTTTGCTCGATCTGGGGTTGTTTGTTTGTTTGTTTTGTTTTTATGTTTGTTTGTTTTTTCTTCTTCTCTCTATTTCTTTAAAAAAAAAGTTTTTTTTTTTTTTCCTTTATGCTTCTTCCCTGCTTGAAAGATGAGTACTGATTGCATTTTTAAATGTTGACCCCATGGGCGAGGACTGGATGTAAAAAAGAACATGAACCTTATTACATTCTCCTGGAAAAAAAGAATTTGTTTCTATTACTTAAATGTGTAGATGTTCTTTTATGACTTTATTGGCTTTTTTCCCCCTCTTTATTATGAGAGTGTATGGGTATAGCACTTTAGTTTTTAATCCATGACATTCAATTTGCATGAGCAATAATTAAAGTGTTTTGTGTTAATTCGTGTGCTATGTAGTAATTACGTATTTAGTAATTATCCCCTGAAACCCCCACACCGCCACCCCAAACCCCCCCACACACAACACTCAAAACCACACACACACCACACACACACATATACACAACACACACACACACACACACATAACCCCACACACACACACACACACGCCTTCAGACACACCACACACACACACACACACACACACATAACAACTCACACACCACACACTCACCCACCCATATTCTCTCCCTAAACGAACTGTATATTTTTAAATTTCCTCTTTGTTTGATTCTTGTTTTAAATTGTGTGGATGTATGGTATTAAAATTTATTTCACTATCAAGAATATAATAGAAACGTGATAATCTAAAATGAATGTTATGGGGTTCGCATACTGTTTTTTTGGATTTATATATAGGATATAATCTCTGAAATACACACACACACACAGCACTCTCTGTCTCTCTGTCTCTGTCACTCTCACTCTCACCTTTTATCGTCCTGCTTATAGTCATAGTAAAGTCCTGATGAAGGATTCATATTTTCAAAACTTTATTGGACTATGCCTCTGTACTCGATGCGTCTTTTCTCTAAAGTTTTTAATGAGTGCCCTATTTCAATATCTTATAATTATGTGTAACAAGTATTTGTACCATTTGACAATGTGTAGATGTTTATCTTTATGACATATTAAGTTTGGTTTGTGTTATTTTCTTGGCTTTGTTGTTGCTCTTATCTCCCTTTGTTTTTGGTTTTGTCTGTTTATTCTCTTTTTACATCTTTGTGGTTTTGGTTTTTCCTTCTCTTTTGTTTGTTATGTTTGTTTTGGGTTAGGGTTTTTTGGGGTGGGGCAGGTGGGGTATTCTTAGGATTTTCCTTTTAATGCTTGCTTTGGGGGGGGGGGGGGGGGAGAGGTGTTGGGGGGGAGCTGTTTTGTTTGAAAAGGGTTTATTTCCCCTTTTTTTTATAGTGAGACTTATAAGTATTGGATATTATTATTAAGATGTATCCCAAACGGAAACCAGGCGGGGACTCTGATGTAAAAAAAGCACATGTGTGCTTTTTATTTCATTATCCCAAATAAAAGAATTTGTCCATTGTCATTGTCATTGTCCATTTTGTCTCTCTCGTCTCATCAATCATCATCATCATCATCGTCAAATCCCCCCCCATCTCTCTGCTCTCTCTTCTCTCACTCTTTCCTCTCACTCTAGTCTCCCCTCTCTCTTCTCCCTCTCTATCGCCTCTCTTCTCTCCTCTCTCTCTTCAAACTCTCTCCCGATCCTCTTCTCAATCCCTCTCTCAAATCTCTCTCTCTCATCCTCTTCTCTTTCTCTCTGTTGCTGTCTGTGTGTCTGTGTGTCTGTCTCTCTCTCTCTCTGTCTCAGTCTCACTCTCTCTGGTCTCTCTCTTTCTCTCTCCCTCTCTAGCTCTCATCGCTCTCTGTCTGTGTTCAGTCTGTGTGTCTGCCTCTCTCTCTCTCTCCTGTCTGTCTTCTCGTCTCTGTTCTCTCTCTCTCTCTCTCTCGCTCGTCTCCTCTCTCTGTCACACAACACACAACAACACAAACCAAAACACACACAACACACACACACACACACACACACAGCACGACACACAAAACACACACACATTCCCTTTGGTTTTTGACCTCGTTCTTTTTTCCGTTCATCTTTCTTCGAATTTCTTCTCTTCTTAATCCTTCTTTGCCTATTCTATAAAACATGTTTCGTAAGTGGAATTGATATTCTTCCTATATTTTCTTTTTTTTTCCCCCTCTTCTTCTTCTTCTTCTTTCGTCTTCCTTCGCATTCTTCCTTTCTTCTCTTTTCTTTCTTCTTCTTCTTGTTTCTTTTCCTTCTCTTCTTCTTCTTTCTTCTTCTCTTCTTTTTTTTTTTTCCCTTTTTTCCATCTTCTTCTTCTTTTTTTTTTTATTTTTTCATTTTTCTTTTCATTCTTCTTCTTCTTCATCTTCTTCTTCTTTCTTTCTACTTCTTCTTCTATCTTCTTCTTCTTCTCTTCTTCCTCCTTCCCTCCTCCTCTCTCCTTCTTCTCTTCTTCTTCTTCTTCTCTTTTGTCTTTTTTCTCTTCTTCTTCTTCTTCTTCTTCTTCTTCTTCTCCTCCTTCACCTCCTTCTTCTTCCTTCTTCTTTCTTTCTTCTCGACTTCCTCTTCTTCTTCTTACTTTCTTCTACTTAATTCCTCTTTTTCTTCTTCCTTTCTTCTTCTCTTCTTCTTCTTCTCTTCTTCTACTTAAGCGCCTACCATTCTCCTTCTTTCTTCTTCGCATTTTTATTCGCATTCCTCGCATTCTTCTTCGCAATTCTTCTTGCATTATTTGCATTCCCTCCTCGCCTCCTCCTCCTCGTCCCCTTACTAATCTCCTTCTTCTTATTATATCTACCTTTTGCAACGAAGGAACGCTAAGAATTACCTCAGCAGCTGGTTTCAGGTGTTTTTTTTTTTATTATGGATGGCCCAGATAAGGATATATCATACATACAAATCAACACCAACCAAACACACACACCCACACAACCTACACCACACATAATTCAGAAGGAGAGTCAAACAGAGAGAGAAGAAGAGAAGAGAGAGAGAGAGGAGAGGAGGAGAGAGAGAGAGAGGGAGAGAGAGGGGAGAGGAGAAGAGAGAGTGGCGTGTGTGGGGTTGTGGGGTTGTGTGTGTGGTGTTTTTGTGTGTGTGTGTGGGGGTTTTTGGTGTGTGTTTGTGTTTGTGTGTGGGTGTGTGTGTGACGAGACAAAAAAGAGACAGGGGGACAGAGAGACCAGAGGGGACAGACAGACAGAGGGGCCAGAGGGACAGGAAAACCCCAGAGAAAAAGGAGGAGAAAGAGAAGGGGGCGAGAGAGAGGGAGACGGGGGAAAAGAGAGACACAGAGGGCACACAGAGAGAGGACGGAGAGATAGGGGACAGTGACAAGTGAGAGAAAACAGGACAGATAGAGGGGACAGAAAGAGAGAGGGGGTGAGAAAAGAGAGAGAGAGGGGAGAGAGAGAGTAGGGGGAGACAGAGGACGGGAAGATAGACAGACGGGACAGAAAGAGAGGGGAAAAAAAAATTTAAGGGGAATATGTTCTTCTTAAAGTGGACCTTTGAAAAGCAAAGGGGCCCACAAAGACGTTTTTCGGATTAGCATTTTTTTGTTTTTTTCCCTTTCGTTTCCCGGCAAAAATTTCGAGGTTCCCCAAAAAGTGGGGATTTCGCGTAGGGCCGCTGTTTCATTTCCCCCCAAAAAAGGTTTATCTGAAATTCCCACTTCAGAGAGTTGTCCCGGGGTTTATGTTCTTTGTTTCCTTTAACATTCTTTAAGCTAATGGGGAATAAAGGTTATTTTTTAAGTTGCAAAAGTTATCCCCTGATGAGTTTATACACGAAGCTTTTTTAAAGCACAACAAAACTTCACACATTTTCTCTTTTCCTACCTACTCAAAACCACAACACACAAAATACACACCACCACACACAACACACCACACAAAAACCACACACACACACAAAAAAACACGGGGTTCGATTCCCGTTCACAAGGTATTTTCCTCTGGTTAAAACGACCAGAACATCTTGCGACACGTTTTTTCCTTTTCCGCTTTTCTTTAAGATTAGGCCTTTTTTGTGCCGGGGGGAACGGAAAACAATTTTTAAAAAAAAACCGATACCCCGGGGGGGAACTAGTGAAAAAAAAACCCCATAAGTGCTTATTCCAAACCCTCGTTTTTAAAAAGTTGAATAAAAAAATTAAATAACACACACACACAGAGTGAAAAGAGAGGACATACAGACAGACGGGAACAGGCCCAAGAGAGATTGGGGAAAGACAGAGTAGGAGCAGAGAGAGGACAGGACGGGACGACACGACAGAGAGGGGAACGTACTGCCAAGTTTAGCATTTTTTATAAACCCTTGGTACTAAGGGTTTTCCCCCATAAATTTTTTTTTGTGTTTTTTCCCCTCGGCAGTTCTCGAGGGACATAAAATTAAACAACCTAAAACAACAAATAAACGAAAAACAAAACAAAAAAAAACCCCCCCAACCCCCCCCCACCCCCACAGCCCAAACCCATTTGTTTCTTACCTGAGTGGTTGAAAAGGGGGGCCCCAAGGGGGACAGAGAAAATTTTGAGGACTTGGGGGATGGGGGGGGGGGGGGGGGGGGGGGGGGGGAGGAGGGGGAGGGGGTCGGGGCGGGGGGGAGTAAAGGAAGGTTTATTAATCAGTGTTGGTTTTAGAGAGGTGGGTGGTATAGTTGTTTGTAGTTGTGATACATAGGGGTTTAAGAAAGTTTAGTGTACTTTGCCCTGAGAGAGGGATGGGGAGAGAGAGAGAGAGAGAGGAGAGAGAGGGGAAAACAGGACCGACAGACCGAAACAGAGGGCAGGGCAGCCCGACAGACAGAGAAAGGGACAGAGATACAGAGAAAAGAGAGAGACAGAGAAAAATGATGGGTTGCTAAAAATGTTTTTTTTCATGTTTTGCCATTCTTTTGTTTTTACTTAAAAAAGTGTTATCACACTCTATTCATATCTCTTTTGCCTGACTTCGGGCTGTCGGGCCCGTCTCTTTGTTTCTGTGTCTGTGCCTCTGTCTCTCTTTTGCTTTTCTCTTTTTCTCTCTCTCCTCCCCTCTCTCTCTCTCTCTCTCTCTTGTTTCCCATCTCTCTGTCTCTCTGTGTCTGTCTCTCTCTCTCTTCTTTCTCTTCTCCCTTTTTTCGCTCTCTCTCTCTGTCTGTCTGTTTTTGTCTGTCTCTCTTTCTCGCTCCCCTCTCTCTGTCTGTCTGTCAAACTGTGTGTGTGTGTCTCTCTCTTTTTTTCTCTCTTCTCTCTCTCTCTCTTTCTCTCTTTTCTCTCTCTCTCTTTTTCCCCTCTTCCTTTTTTCTCTCTCTCTCTTCTCTTTTCTCTCTCTCTCTCTCTCTCCCCTTTCCTTCTCTCTATCTCTCTTTTGGGCTCTCTCTCTGGGCTCTTCTCTTCTCTCTCTCTCTCTCTCTCTCTCTCTTTTCCCCCTTCCTTTCTTTTTTCTCTCTCCCTCCCCTTTTTTTCTTCTTCTCTCTCTCTCTTCTCCTCTTTCTCTCTCTTTTCTCTCTCTTCTTCTCTCTCTCTCTTCCTTTTTCTCTCTTCTCCCTCTCTCTTTTCTCTTCTCTCTCTCTCCCCTCTCCCCCTCCCTCTTTCTCTTTTTCTCTCCTCTCTCCTTCTCTCTTCTCTCTTTTCTCTCCTCTTCTCTCTCTCTTCCTCTTTTCTCCTTCCCCTCTCTCTTTTTTCTCTTCTCTTTGTCACCCACTCTTGGTCAGATGTCCAGGGGAACAGGCACTCATGTGTTGTGTTCCCCACCCCCCCTGGTTTTGCACAAGGGACCCAGTGGGGTATGCTGCCTCCCCGATAGAACCCGACCCCTAACGGAGGTGGAAACCCCACAGGCCATGACACAGACTGGAAAAAGGGGGGTGAAAGAAGATGATGTTTATGTGATGATGTGATGATGATGAGTGATGTGGGATGATGGAGATGATGTACACAACACCACGCACGACACAAACTGGAAAAAGAAGATGATGATGAAGGGCGACGGGCCCACGACGACGGACGTGGGCGATGGGCGATTGGGGAAAGCTGTACACCAAAACACACGCTAAAGAAAGACTGGAAAGGGAAAAGGGGATGAGATGATGACGGAGGGGATGTACCAAACACCAAAGCCACGGAGGAAAACTGGGGGGGGGAGAAGATGATGACGGAGGTGATGTAAAAACAACACACACCTACAGGCACAGATGGAAAAGGGGAAGAGAGATGGTTTTAAAAGGGGTGGCGGAGGTGATGGGGAACCCCAAAAACCCACACGCCACGGAGGCCCGACTGGGAAAAGGGGGAGGATGTTTAAAGGAGGGGGATGTACCCCAAACACCCCGCCACGGGGACGCAGACTGGAAAGGGAAGAGGGAGGGGTGGCGGACTGTAAAAAAACACCACCACGGCTTAAAGGGGGGAAGGGTGGTTTAAGGGGGATTTATAATGATTTATTATGATGATTTTGATGATGATGATGTTTAGATGGAAGGGAAGAAGAAGAAAGAAGAAGAAAAAAAAGAAGAAAAAAGAAGAAGAGGGAAAAAGAAGAAAGAAAAAAAAAGAAGAAGAAGGAAAAAAGAAGAAGAAAAAGGGAAAAATGATGTTTAAACCCCACCCCCGGGCCGACCTGGCCCGGGAAAAGGGGAAAGGGGGGAGGTGATGATGTGAAAGGAGATGATGTACACAGCCAATGCCACGGACCCCACACGGAAAGGGAGGGAGGGAGGGGGGAGGGGTAGGTGGGGGGTGAGTGAAAGCTTGAGGAGGAGAATCTTTGATTGGGCGGGAAATTTGGGTGGACAGAGGTATGGATGGAAAAAGATATGGGGGAGACCCGAGAGAGAGGCGACAGACAGACTGACAGGGCAGAAAAGGCAGACAGACAGAAAAAAGACAGGCAGACAGGCAGGCAGCAGGGCAGCAGACAGGGCAGGGCGGGCAGGGCAGGGCAGGGGGCAGGCAGGCAGACAGACAGAAGACAGGCAGGCAGGCAGGCAGCAGACAGAAAAGGCAGACCGACAGCAGACAGGGACAGACAGCCGGGACAGGGCAGACAGACAGGCAGACCGACAGGGCAGGGCAGACAGACAGACGACCCGACAGGCCAAGGGGAGGCAGGGGGCAGGAGGCAGGCAGGCAGCCCGGCAGGCAGGCAGACAGACAGACAGACAGGCAGGAAAGGGAGGCAGACGACAGACAGGGCAGACAGACGACAAAACAGACAGAAGACAGACAGGCAGAAGGGCAGAACCCGGGCAGACAGGACCGACAGCAGACCGGGCAGACAGGCAGGCAGACAGCAGACAGACAGGGCGGGCCCGACAGACAGGCAGAAGAAGACAGGGAGACAGGCAGACAGGGCAGCCCGACAGACAGGCGGCAGGGGGACATCAGACAGGGCGAAGGCAGAAAAGACGACAGGCGACAGGGGCAGGCAGGCAGACAGACAGAAAAGACCCGGAAAGGGAAAACAGGGCCGACAGGGAGGCAGACAGACAGACAGACGGCAGGGCAGGGCAGACAGGAAAACGACGCAGACAGACAGACAGGGCCGGGCAGGAGGCAGCAGACGGGCCCCGACAGGCAGAAGCCCGGCCCGGCAGGCAGACAGACCCGGCAGGCAGGCAGACAGAAAGGCAGGCAGACGACCGACGACAGACAGACAGACAGACAGGGCAGACAGACAGGCAGACAGACAGAAGACAGGCAGACAGGCAGAACAGGGGAGGGCAGAAGGCAGCCCGGCCGAAAAGACAGGCAGGCGCCCGGAGCAGGCAGACAGACAGGCAGACAGGGCGACAGACAGACAGCCCGACAGACAGGGGCAGACAGGGAAAGGGGACAGACCCGACAGGACAGACAGATGAAGAAGACAGACAGAAGCAGACAGACAGACAGGCAGGAGGCAGAAAGACAGGCCGACAGACAGGGAGAAGACAGACCGGGCAGGGCAGGCAGACAGACAGACAGACAGACAGACAGGACAGGGCAGACAGCAGGCAGACAGACAGCAGACAGACAGGGAAAAACAGACAGACAGGCAGAAGCAGGGCAGGGCAGACGACAGAAAAGACAGGGCAGGGGAGACAGACAGACAGAAAAGACAGACAGGCGCAGAAGGCGACAGCAGACAGGCAGGGAGAAAGAAGGGGAGACAGAGGGGAGAAAAGACAGGCAGACAGAAAAGGCCCGGGAAGGGCGGCAGGGGGACAGACAGACAGACAGACAGACCAAAACAGCAGGGCAGACAGACAGCAGACAGGCAGACAGACAGCAGAAGACAGACAGCCCGACAGACAGATAGACAGGGAAAACAGATAGACAGAAGACAGATAGACAGGCAGACGACAGACAGACGGGGCAGACAGGGCAACAGAGAGGGGACGACAGACGAGAGGCAGGGCCGACAGCCGAGAGGCCCGAAGACAGACAGACAGGCAGGGCAGGGCAGAAAAGACAGACAAAGGCAATGGGAAAGACAAAGGGTTAAGACGAGCAACATACAAAAAAGAGATACCCAGGGCAAGCACACATCTAAAAACACGCCCCGGACCCCGCGCGCACACACACACAAAACAAAACACCACACCCACACACCCACACACACACACAACACAAAAACACACCAAAACAAACCAAAACAGACACAAAAAACAAAACATAAAATACACACACACACACATCAGAATGAAAAAAAAACTATTTTTTTTTACTATTTTTTTACACACCCCGAGCGGCCCTGCATGCAGGGACGCCCACGCACCCCTCACACAAAAAGAGTTTGATCTCTCTCTCTCTCTCTCTCTCTTCTCCTCTCTCTCTCTCTCTCCTCTCTTCTCTCTTCTTTTTTCTTTTCTTTCTCTTCTCAATTTTTCCGTTTCCTATTTTAAGGGAAACGTTTTTGGTATCACTTTAAAATGGAAAAAACGTTTAAAAATTTAAGATTTACTACTTTTCTTAACAGAGGGCACGCGCAAACTAAAAACAAAAGATCTAAAAAAAACCCGAGAGGTCATAAAGAAATTGGCCCAAAAGGAAATAAGGGAAGGAAGGAGAGAAGGGAAAGGGAAAGAAGGAAGGGAAGGGGAAAATAACCCCTTTTGGGCCCGAATCTTTGCTGGGATGTGCGGGGGCAGAAAATTTGGGGGGGGGGAAAAAACAGGTCAGTAGGGGGGGGGGACTGTGGTTTTGGGTTTCCGTGACCTGACCCAGTCACACCAAACTTCCCACTAACCCCATTGACAACACTGTCGCGCCGCTGCTGAATCTTTCGCCTTTGGGTTTCCCTTTTTTTCAACTTGTGGGTTCGGGGTTTTTTTGTTTGGGGAAATGAACCCTT
>CM054162.1:2968244-2975744 GCA_028751875.1 Rapana venosa
AGAAGAAGAAGAAAGAAGAAAAGAAAGAAGAAGAAGAAGAAGAAGAGAGAAGAAGAAGAAATGCAAAGATGCCAAAAAATCGTAGTAGATGAATTACAAAAAAAGAAAAAGAGAAGACAACAGCAAGAGCAAGAAGAACAAGAGAATGCAGAGCAGTATGCACAGAAGAAGAGGAAAGAGCAACAACAACGCAAACAACAACAACAACAAAAACAACAACAACGCAATCAACAAGAACAACCAGAAACAACAGTAACACTAAAAGCACAAGGGGCAAGACAAGCAAATCGGATCAGACAGAAGATGTATGGAATGAAAGGGAGTGGGGGACCAAACAAAACATCCAAAAGACAAAAAAACAACACCTCCCCCCCCCCTTCCCCCGAAAAAAACCCACCCCAACAACCCAACAATAAACAAAAAAGAACACCCAAGAAAGTGCATCCCCCCAGAAAAGAGATCAAAGGCAGGGAAAGAAGCTCTCAGCAGAGAAAGACATTCCCAGCCAGCCAGCCACGATCTGTTAAAAGCTACTGCTGCTGCTACTGCTGCTGCTGCTGCTGCTGTGCAGATAACCACACGTGTTTCCGTTGACGCAGATGCCGCTGATATACCCTCTCTCAAAGGGAGGCTAGCCCACTGTTTAGAAACTTGCTCGTGGCTTAAAAAAAAAAAAAAGAAGACCGCTTTTCTTCCGGAAGTGATGTAATCATTGTTTTATCTATTTATTTTATTTATTTATTTATTTTATTATATTTTTCATATCGAGGATAATGGAATAAACACTGTTGTGCTTTTTTAATCCAGTCCCCGTTGTGTAAGCAGTTTTGTAAATTCTATCATCTGTTTCCACACCGGCACACAATGGCCTACTCTTACGAAAAGCGGAACAGGATTTAACGTGTGCGCAAGATGTTCTGCGTGCGTTCGCACACGGGGCCTCGGTTTATAGTCTCATCCGAAGGACTTTTGGGGAGAGTGGAGTCTGCACTGATGTTAGCTTTAGTTTTATGCACAGTCAGCAGTCCCTGGGTACTTATAGCGGACCCTGAGGAAGAGACATGACGGATCTGGGTATGACTAGGACAGAGAGGTGGAGGTGAGTGGCGTGGGAACAGCAGGACAGGAACATTACAGAAGATGAGGCAATGAAACAACAAAACAACACAAAACAAACAAAAACAAAATTCCAAAAAATGTAGTGCTGGCTTTCTTAACTGTTTTCATCTAGCATAGCTGCTTCTTGGTCATTTTTTGTTAATACTAATTTCATAAATTGCTCTCTTTATCAATAAATAAAAAAGTGTGACAAAAAAAATTACAGCACTACCTGTTGGGGCTGTCATTGTTGTTGTTGTTGTCTTTGTTTGTAAAATGATGCTAGTGGTGGGTTTACATCATCTTTCTTTTTTAGTGATGATACTAGCAATGGTGGTGTTGGTGACACTACGATTATAATGATAATGATGGTGATGATTATAATATTGATGGTGATGATAGTGATAGTGATGGTGGTAGCAATGGTAGAAGTAGTAATGGTACAGAAGAAGAAGAAGAAGAAGAAGAAGAGAAGAAGAAGAAGAAGAAGAAGAAGAGAAGAACAACAACAACAACAACAACAACAACAACAGCATACAAATATAAAGGAAACAAGAACAGAGACAAAAAAAGACAGAAGAAACAAAAACTAATTTTAAAAAACACACAAAGGAAAAAGATCAAACAAAATCATCAAGCAAAAAAACAAAAAACACTAAGAACTTAAACAAAAGGAAAACACCCCTCAAAAACACACACAACAACAACAAAACAACAACAACAACAACAACAAACAAACAAGCAAAAAGAACTGACCATCTCAAAAGAAGAAGAAGAAGAAGAAGAAGAAAAGATCAAATGCGTTAAGACTTTGGAAGAAGAAAAACAATCTTCTAAAAGCTGCTGTGCAGATAACCGCACGTGCTCCCTTTGTCATACCTATGCTGCTTATATACTTAGCCGGGAAGGGAGGCTACTCCACTGTTGAGAAACTTGCTTGTGGCCCTTAAGAGATAGAGGCTTTGTTTGCCAGCAGTGACGTAATCGCGATAGTGCATACTCAGTGGTTGCAGTGTTGGGTCTGTTAGGTGCATTTTGCTTGTGGGACTGTCTTTGCTGTGCTTGTGAGTCTTAGTTTGGCACATGTGGTCGGAGCACTCGCTTTCCCCCAGCCAAGTTAAGCAGTGTCGAGCCTGGTTACCACTTGGATAGGTGACCGTTTGCCAGCCTTGGCTTCAGTACAGTCCCCAGTTCACCCAGCTGTCAATGGGTACATGCCCTCTTTAGGGTCAGGGAAGGTAAAGCAGCGAGGGAGAGGAGATGGGCGCCGCCTTCAATATACTGGCCCCTAGAGAAGTTGAGATCTCTGACGCCTCGCTCCCCTATGACCTTATAGGTTATGAGACACCTTTGCCTTTTTTTTTACATCATATAAATGGTTCCCGATTTTAGAACAAAACTGTGTAGAACAAAATAGATAAATAAAGAACTACCTTTAATCATTCTTGTTTGTCGACTTAGACTAAAAGATTATAGATTTAGGAAGAAAAAGAATTATGCATTACTAGATTACCAGTTGTTGGTGGTGATGGTGGTGGTGGTTATGTTGTTGTTGTTGTTGTTGTTGTTGTTACTTTTGTTGTTTATGCTACTGTATTAAGGTATATTTTATTGTTGCTGTTATAGTCGGAGGTGGATATAGTGATGGTCAATTATATCATAAGTGGATTACTGAGTATATTGTTCTCTTTATCTCTCTCTCTCTCTCTCATACATACGGAGACTGGATGTAAAACAAACACATGAGTGTTTATTCCATTTTCCTCGATATAAAAGAATAAATAAAGAAAATTCTCTCTCTCTCTCTCTCTCTCTCTCTCTCTCTCTCTCTCCTCCTCTCCTCTCTCTCCCTCCCGTAGTTTTTTTGTGTAAATATATATTTCAGTGTCCACCTACTTAAGTTGACTTTTAAAAAATTATTCCGATGCCTGTTGGTAACCTGACTTTTCTGTTAGCACTTTCTGTATACTTTGCAACTTTTGGTCTTGTTTTCTTGTTTTGCTTTGCTTTTGTTTTGCTGTTTTGTGCTTTTAGGTTGTTTCATGTTTAATGTTCGCTTGTTTTTGTGTTTGCGTTTGTTTTTCATTGGGGAGGTGGGGGTCTGGGCGATCGGAAATTCTCTTAGGATTTCATGTCCTGTGCTTTTAGTTTCATGCACTCAATAAGAGACAAAGCTTTTAAGAAAGAAAGAAAAACAAACAAACAAACAAACAAACAAACCGCGTAATGAGGTAACATCTGTTGTGTACCCCTGTACATCGTGTGAAATGGTTTCCCTTGATAGGGGGTAAGGTTGTTTGAACAAGCTTCTGCTAAATGCCCTCAGGAAAACTTCTCCCAACGATGCCCGTTAACAGAGTGTGGACATTGCCGGGTACTGGTGTTTTGTTAATGTAGTTGACACGTTCCCTCCTTTGTGTGTAAGGCTGTACCCGCCTTGTTAATCTGACCAGATCGACTGGTGTCCTCTAAGTATACCTGAAAGGTCAAGCCATAGTTTTTTTTCGCTAAGCTTTGAAAGGAAGTATAATTACCGGTAAATGTTTGCATTTGCCCGTAATGGAGCATTTGCATTACATTGCTTTCTCAGCTGTAAATCTAAAAAAGCAAAAACAACAACACCCCTAAAAAAAATAATTAAAAAGTCAAACAGAAAAACAGCTCAACGAAGAAAGGGAAGGGGGAGGAGGAGGAGGAAGAGGAGAAGGGGGAGGAGGAGAAGCAGAAGAAGAAAGAAGAAAATGGCTAGCTGTGGCGGGGTGGTTGGTGGTGGTGGTGGTGGGTGGTGGTGGTGGGGATGGGGATGGGGATGATGATGATTTCAAAGATGATGACAATGGTGATGACAATGATGACGACGATGACGATGACGATGAAAAAGGAGAAGAAGATGAAGACGAAGAGCATGCAAGTGAAGAGAAGAGGGAGGATGGGGATAGGGGCAGCTTCATCCTTCATCCTTTCTATACTGTCCTTCTCATCATCTTACTGACATAACATGAAACAGGTTCCGAACATGCTGTGCAGATAATCACACACTCTTATCCTGAAACAGCTGCTGCTCATATAGTCTAGTATCCTGACTCGCTGCTGTGGGTATCATCTGCTGCTCTAAATCTACAACCCTGCCTCTGATGTGGGAAATGCTGAGGATCATCCTTTGGACACAGATGGCGGGGGGGGAGGAGAGAGAGAGAAGAGAGAGGATGGGAGCGAGTTGAGAGAGAGAGAGGGAGGGAGAGGGGGAGAGAGGGAGAGAAGAGGGAGAGAGAGAGAGAAAGGAAGAGAGAGAGAAGGAGAGAGATGAGAGAGAGAGAGGAGAGAGAGAGGAGAGAGAGAGGGAGGAGAGGAGAGAGAGAGAGAAGAGAGAGAGACAGACAGAAGACGAGAAGAAAGAAGATGAAGAAGAGAGAGAGAGAGACAGAGAGACGAGAGAGAGAAAGACTGAGAGAGATGAAAGAAAACGAAAGAAGATAACGAAATTTGATGATTTTACAGAAAAGAAGAGAGACAGAGAGACAAGAAGGAAAAACAGAGAGAGACAGAAGACAGTGAGACAGACAGAAAGAGACAGAACGAGACAGAGAGACACAGACAGAAACAGACAGAGAGACAGACAGATAGATAGATACACATGAAGAGTGGGCGGGGAGGGGTGGTTCTTAGGCCCTGATATTGTAGCTAATCTACATGAAGTGTCTGCTAATCCTTTTAGACATAGCAATAATGATATCAATCCTCACAGTGTTGCTTGTGATATATCAGCAGCAGCAGCAGCAGCAGCAGCAGCAGCAGCAGCAGCAGCAGCAGCAGCAGCAGCATAAGTATCTGATCAACTGACGTGGATGGGAAGATAGTCTGCATTCCACAGGGTGAGGCTTAAAGGGCTCATATATCCCCAGTCCCTAGATTGGGAAATATCCGCTGGGACATAATAACAACAATAAAACAATAACAACAACAGTTATCGTGGGTGAAGTGTTTGATCATTTATCTGAACGTAAGTTGAACTTGTTGGGTTTTTTTGTTTGTTTATTTTCATTTTCTTTTTATTTGAATGCGGGTGTTTTGTGCACTTGTTTTCATGTGTTTTGTTGTTTCCTCAGTCTGTCTGTCTGGCTATCTTTTTGTCTGTCTACCTGTCTGTCTAACTACCTATCTGTCTCTGTCTGTCTTTCTCTGTCTCTCTCTCTGTCTCTCCCTGTCTCTTTGTCTTTCTGTCTCTCTCTACCCCTGTCTGTCTGTCTGTCTGTCTGTCTGTCTGTCTGTCTGTCTGTCTGTCTCTCTCTCTCTCTCTCTCTCTCTCTCTCTCTCTCTCTCTCTCTCTCTCTCTCGCTCTCTCTCACTCTCCTTTCGGTTTCCCGACAATAACTTTCACTTACACATGTATGTCCATTCTTTTCTCTCCTTTCTTAACCTGATTTTTCTTTCAACATTTCTTGCTTGGCTCTGCACGTGACTGAATGACCCGAGGAGTTAATTCCTTGTGCTGCTGCTTTTGTAGAACTCTTAAAGAGACAAAGCTTTTTACAGGAAAAAAGCAAGTCTTCTTCTTCTTCTTCTTCTTCTTCTTCTTCTTCTTCTTCTTCTTCTTCTTTTTCTTCTTTCTTCTTCTTCGAACACTCAGACAGAAACTACTGTTGTCTGTCATTTTGAGCGAAAATGCGTTGCGCTGCTATTAGGCGCCTGACAAATCAGACCAGCACATCCGACTTCGGTGTGGAGAGAATTGTTATCTTTAAGTCTTCTCTGAGAAAAAGCTACAAGGCGGAAAATAAGATTAGAAGGAGGTGACAGGAAGAAAAAAAACAGACGGAAGAATCAAAGAGACTGATAGAAAGGAGGGAATTCCTAGCACAGAATTACCAGAAGGTGGAGATGCTCTTATATTGACAGGCCCCGGCATCCCCACCTATTAATCAAGTGTACAAAGATGACATTTATTGTGTGCATCTGTAGATTGTGTGAAATGTGTTTCAGTTGAAAATAGGGTGTTTGGACAAGTTTATGTTTAATGCTATTGCAAAACATCTCACAACAATGTGTGTTACAATTATGGTGGTATGTTGTCTGCTTTAATTTTGCTGGCATGTTGTTATTGTTGTTGTTGTTGCTTTTTACCTTTTGTGTAACATTCTAAATAAGCTGCTAATCTCACCAGTTTGGATTATTGCCAATTTTGTAACTGTATCCATAAGGCCAGGCCGTGGTTGTTGTTTTTTTGTTTGTTTTGTTGTTGTTGTTTTTTCTTTACCCATTTTCAATTACGTATAGATAGTAATAGAAGTTTCATTTACCATGAGTTGTCCTTTTAAACGTTGCATTTCCTCGCTTAGCTAAACTACTTGACAAGCATCACAATGTAATTACAAGAAGAAGGAGAAGAAGAAGATGATGATGATGATAATGATGACTATGATGATAAAAAAGACAAGCAAGCAAACAAGCAAGTGGGAAAAAAAGGAATGAGCTGCTTCTTGTAGATGTAATCTCCCCTCTTCCTCTGTTCTACTCTACTAATCTGACAAAAAAGAAACAGACACTGCAGCTGCTGTGCAGATAATCACACACTCTTATCCTGAAACATCTGCTGCTCATATAGTCTAGTATGGTGACCGCCTGCTGTGTGTATACTCTTCTGCTCTCCACCACGTGATCATGGTTCCTGTGCTGTTAGCGGCTCTGTAAGAACCATGCCTCACACAGGGAGGGGTCTGGGACTAAGATACCACGGCTAACATGTATAAAGGCTACACACCACCATCAATTTTTGCCCGTTTTCTTTCTGTTTCCTGATATTACTCTTGCATGCACACCGCCTGGATTAAGGCATTCACCAAAAAAATATAAAAGCAAACAGTGTTTTGTTTGTTTGTTGTTGTTGTTTTATTTGTGAAAGACAGGCCCAGGACTCCAAAAATGATGTCGTTTTGCACAAATTTTGTATTTGAATTTTAAAATAACTTTTCAGCAAACGCTGGACCCTCTCAATCCTTTGTCTCCTTGCTGGCTACATAACCGCAGTATGCATGTGCGGGTCAACGTTGTAGGAATACAAGCTATCCTTAGTTGATGATCATTTCCAACTTTCTCCAGACAGCCTGGTATTGCTGTATGTCCGCAATCCCAAGAACAAGCACACAGTGCATTTTTCATACTTTAAAAAAAAATCTGAGTAAATCATCAGAATTTCTTTTATCTGACTAGCACTTAATAGAAGATACTACACGACCCGGAAGCTAAAGGTGGAGTGTAGCCAAAGTGTCTGATAACCTCTGCAGGTATGGGGGTGTATCATCCTTGGCTGTTTTGCTTGTGATGTCAGCAGCAGTTTAAGTGAGTAATTTCCGTGGATTAGAGATGCTAGGCGTTGCACAGGGTGGGGTGTGAGTGGCTGGCATA
>CM054162.1:2978244-2983244 GCA_028751875.1 Rapana venosa
ACCCTAAAATCTGGAGACTCAAGTTTCTCTACAAAACATAAAAACCGGTACGTTTTTTACTCCAAACAGAAAGCCAAGACAGAAAAAAAACCTGATATACTGAAGGTCGCAAAATGTCACCCTGAAACATCTGCTTCTCTCACAGTGATATCCCCACTTCCCAGCTTCGTGCAATCTTCTGTTCATGGCCACGTTGCTTGTGATATCAGCAGCTGTTGAAACATCTAATCAACACGAACCGTTAGATATCTTTCCGCTGCCACGTTAGGTGAGGTATACGTAGCCTTGTGGCTACTGTTTGTGAAGTGGCTAATCATCTCTCTGGACATGATTATGCTTCACTTTGACCTTGTGTCTTCGACCACAGCGGCTGTTGAAGTGTCAACCCAACACGGATGAATCAGATACCAGGCATCGCACAGGGTGAGGTTCTTTTTAGCTCGTGTATTCTCGCTAATCTCTCTGAAGTGTTGGATCTTCCTTCCGAAGATTATGTTGTTTTGTTGTTGATGTTGTTGTTTGTTTTATTTTTTAGGGGGGAGGAGGGGGGGGGGTTAAGCTGTCTTCTCTGTTAGGTTAGCACCTGGAGTGGAGGTATAATCAATAAACGTGGATCATCAGAGACTGTGCATCACACTGTGTAGGGTGTGATGTTCTAGTTACTGTTTGTGAAGTGTTATTTCCATTAACACAGTTATATCTCATACGTTATCAAATAGCCTGTGATATCAGGGACGTTTGAATAAAGAAGAAAAGAAAAGAAAAGAAAAAAGAAAGAAAGAGAGGAAGGAGGTAAGGAAGGAAGGACGGAAGGAAGAAATAACGAAAAACGAAAGAAGGAAAGGAAAGGAAAGAAAGAAAGAAAGAAAGAAAGGATGAAGGGAAGGAAGGAAAAAAAAGAAAAGACAGACAGACAGAAAGACAGAAATTAACAAAGAAACCAAGAAAGTAAAAAGAAAAAGAAAAAAAAATAGCAAAAACAACAAAAGGGACACATACATAGTTCAAGCACAATGACATTGGGGAAATTCTAATAAGACCATACAAAAAAAACTAATCAACAACGTTTCACCTCTGCCTCAAACAAGAAAAAGAACATACCCTGACACTAACACACAGATAATCGTTATCACTCATTTCAATACACCTGCTTCTTATGTAACAGCTTAACCCCCCCCCCCCCCCCCCCCCTAGCTCTCTGCAATATTCCCCTCTTCCCCACGTTACCCCTGACGTCAACGGTTGCTGGGATATCTAATCTAAACAGATCTCCAGACGCCATGTAAACATCACAGGGGTAAGATGTGTGGTTCTGGTATGCCAGCTCTCGTTCTGTAACGTGTGCAATCATCTCTTTCAACATGAGATAGGTATCACTTTTCCATGGTGTCACTGACATCAGCAGCTGCTGAAGTATCTAATCAACGGGGATTAGCCAGATACCTGTGTACCACACAGGGTGAAGCTTCCCTGGTTCAGGTATTCCAGTTGTCCTGTCTCAAGTGTGTGATCATCCGTTTGAAGATTAGTGTGTGTGTGTGTGTGTGGTGTGTGTGTGTGTGTGTGTGTGTGTGTGTGTGTGTGTGTGTTGTGTGTGTGTGTGTGTGTGTGTGTGAGAGGGAGAGAGAGAGAGTGAGAGAGAGAGAGAGAGAGAGAGAGAGAGAGAGAGAGAGAGAGAGAGAGAGAGAGAGATATGGGTGGTTTAGGGTTTATTTCTTCTCACTGCTTGTCTGTTATGTCAGCAGGTGCTGAACTATTTAATCAACACGGATCCTCAGATACCTTGCATCAAACAAGGTGAGGTTCTTTTTGCTCAGGTGTTTAACAGGTGTGCCTTGCCTGATCATCTCTTTGAATGTGATTACAAGTTTCACGTTTAGTTGGGATTTTATTTTCACTTTGCAGCTTGCAACAGCAGCAGCTGCTGCAACATTCAATCGATGTGTCTGCATTGCTAAATATCTTGCATAGCACAAGAAATTCCGCATGTAATGAAGTCCTCACTTGTGATGTTTCTGATCCTCTGCCCAAACGTAATGAATTTCGGTTGTTATAGTTTGTGTTCTCATCATATTGGCTTGGCTGGCTGGCTGGTTGGCTGGGGTTGGTTGGTAAGTAGGTTGGTTGATTCGTTTGTTCGTTCGTTCATTCAATCTTTGCGGTAGTGATTTGTTTGTTGTTGCTTATGTTGGTTTATATCTAGCAACTGAAAAGTTGTTCTCATCCTTCCTAATCAATCAATGTATTGTTTCAATGATTACTTGGTTTTTGTGTATCTACAATCTATGCAATGCCTGATTCTGTGTAGAGCTCCGGGTTTTGCCCCAGTCTGTATATCATTTCAAAATCCACAGAGAACAAAAACAAGGAAGATGACACAAATCACAATATCAATGACTTGTGAAAACTTCACATAATGAAGACATGTATAACGAAAGGAATATTATGATTTCATGATTTTAATGTTGCACACACACACACACGGACTTCCTTGACAAACCTTTGGAGTACATGAACTTTGAACAGACTGCTTTTATCCATCTGGATGTAGTGTAGATGTTGTGCAGCCTCTTCTGTCACATCATGATGCGTTGTTTTGTCAAATATATTTTTGTTCTGTGTTGTATTCTCCCTTTGCCACTTTTGGGTAAACCTGCCATTTCATTTGAAAAGATGTATGTACTATTTTTATCACTGCTTGTCTGTTATGTTCCTCTACTTTGGATGGATACAGTGTTCAAGTAGACTGTTTTTGTTGTTGTTATTGTTGATGTTGTTGTTGTTGATGATGATGATGATGATGTTGCTGTTGTTGTTGTTGATATGATGATGATGATGATGATGATGATGATGTTGATGTTGATGGTGTTGATGATGATGATGATGATTATGATGATGATGATGAAGATGATGATGATGATGTTGTTGTTGTTGCTGCTGTTGTTGTTGTTGTTGCTGATGTTGTTGTTGTTACTGCAGCTGTTGCTGTTCTGCTGCCATGCGGGGTTAGCCCAGAATGTTTCTTTTGTGTCGCTTATCATTCCTGAAAATCACTATGGGAGTTATTATACTGAAAGAGAAGTGTGTGTGTGTATGGCTGTTTGAGTATATTATGGCTTATTGTGTACATTGCTGTTTGCGTATATGGCTGTTTTTGCATTTGGCTGTTTGTTTGTATTGCTGTTTGCTTATATAGCTGTTTTAGTATATCATGGCTGTTTGCTACGGCTGTTTACGTATATTATGGTTGTTTGAGTATATTATGGCTGTTTGGCTGTCTGCGTATATTGCTTTTAGCGTATATTATGCCTGTTTGAGTATGTTATGGTTGTTCGAGTATATTGTTGCTGTTAGAGTATATTATGTGTGTTTGTGTACATGGCTGTTTCAGTATATTGTGACTGTTTGAGTATATTGTGGCTGTTTGAGTATATTATGGGTGTTTGTGTATATGACTGTTTGAGTATATTATGGTTGTTTGAGTATATTATGGTTGTTTGCGTGTATTATGGCTGTTTGAGTATATTGTGGCTGTTTAAGTATATTGTTGCTGTTAGAGTATATTATGAGTGTTTGTGTACATGGCTGTTTGAGTATATTGTGGCTGTTTGAGTATATTGTGGCGGTTTGAGTATATTGTGGCGGTTTGAGTATATTGATGTTTGAGTATAAAGCTGTTTGCGTATATCGTTATTTGTGCATTTGGCTGTTTGCGTATATTTGCGTTTTCGTGTATCACGCCATGTGGACACAAGTAACCATAATCAGTCTTCAGAGGATCTGATCTCGTTTACCACAGAGCTCAGGTCGTTTTGCTGAGAGCTTTCCATGGATCAAGGCAATGTGAAGACAGTGATAACAATGTCCAAAGCATCACCACAAGCGTTTGATGTGAGCCCTGCCATTTTGCTTGCATCACTAACTGGCAATGAATGCCTTTGTCTTGAGCTCCATTATATTGATAACCTTCTTCACTTGTTCTTCTAAGGTTTTGTTTTGCTTTTATTTGCCTTTCTTTTTTTTCTTTTTATTCCTTTCTCTTTTCATTCTTTCTTTCTTTCTTTTTGTTTTCGTTTGTTGTTGTTCTTTCTTTCTTTTTGAATGTCTATCTGTCTGTCTGTCTGTCTGTCTGCCTGCCTGTCTGCCTGCCTGCCTGTCTGTCTGTATCTGTTTGATTGTCTGTCTGACTGTCTGTCTGTCTGTCTGTCTGTCTGTCTGTCTGTCTCTCTCTCTCTCTCTCTCTCCCTCTCTCTCTCTCTCTCTCTCTCTCGTATAGTTTAAACTATTGCTTGTTTCTTATCTATTTCCTGTCCTTTCTTTCCCCAGTAGGTTTTGTCCATGCATAAATACTTATGTATATATTTGTGTTTTTATTCAAAAGAAATTTCTTCTTTTCTTTTTCTACAGCTTTCAATGAACGTCTATGTAAATGTAGATACTATTACTACTACTACTACTACTACTTCTACTACTACTACTACTACTACTACTACTACTACTACTACTACTACTACTACTACTACTTCTATTACTACTACTACTACTGCTACTACTACAACTACTACTACTACTACTACTACGACTACTACGACTACTACTACTACGACTACTACACTAGACTACTACGACTACTACTAACTACTACTACTACTACTACTACTACTACTACTAACTACTACTACTACTACTACTACAGAAGAAGAAGAAGAAGAAGAAGAAGAAGAAGAAGAAGAAGAAGAAGAAGAAGAAGAAGAAGAAGAAGAAGAAAGAAAAGAAAGAAAGAAAGAAAAGAAAGAAAGAAAGAAAGAAAGAAAGAAAAAAGAAAGAAAGAAAGAAAGAAAGAAGACATTCACTTTCCATTAAAAGCAATAGTCTTCATATCACAACGGGTGGGTACAGCGCTACAGAAAACTACACCATCAAACATTGGCTTTACACTCACAATAATCATATTCCTCTCACTTTTACAGTACCTCTCTCTCTATATTGTAGCTGCACAC
>CM054162.1:3015744-3018244 GCA_028751875.1 Rapana venosa
TGTGTGTGTGTGTGTGTGTGTTGCTTGTTTCCTTCTGTGTCTGTCTGTATCTGTGCCTGTATGTCTGTCTGTGTGTTTGTCTCTATGTCTGTTTCTTGTCTGTGTGCTTGTCTGTCTGTTTGTTTGTCTCCTTGACTGTTTTCTTGTTTGTCTGTTTGTATGTCTGTGTACTTGTCTGTCTGCATTTTGTTTGCCTGTATGTATTTCTGTCTGCCTGTGTGTTTGTCTGTCTGTCTGTCTATCTTGTCTATTTCCTTGTCTGTTTGTTCACTTGTATTTCTGTATGTATGAGTGTCTGTCTGTCTGTCTGCTTGTCTGTCTGTCTTTCTTGTCTGTTTGTCTGTCTACCTTTAGAAGGTTTGTTCAAAGCTATAATTCATACTTCTTTGCATTCATTTGTACTTGTGTGTGTGGTGTGTGTGTGTGTGTGTGTGTGTGTGGTGTGTGTGTGTGTGTGTGTGTGTGTGTGTGTGTGTGTGTGTGTGTGTTAGTGTGTGTGTGGAGGGGGGAGGGAGCTGGATGGGTTGGTTGGTGGGTGTACGCGCGTGCGTTCGCAAGAGAGAGGGAGAGCGAGCGAGGGAAAGACAAACAGACAGACAGACACAGAGGAGAGAGAGAGAGAGAGAGAGAGGAGAGAGAGAGAGAGAGAGAGAGAGAGAGAGAGAGAGAGAGACAACAGAGACAGAGACAGAGACAGAGAGACAGAGAGACAGAGAGACACAGAAAAGAAAACAGATAGGCTTGAACTTTTTTTTTAAAAAGAAACTGGCATTTCTGTTCTGTAAGAAATGTTTATCACTTACAGTAATGCTTGAATAAAAAGGAACTATTTGGGTTTTCGCATTACTTTAAGTTGTTTTCTTTCTTTCTTTCTTCTTTCTTCCTTTCTTCTTTCTTCCTTCTTTCTTCCTTTCTTTCTTTCTTTTCTTTCTTTCTTCTTTCTTTTTTCTTCCTTTCTTCTTTCTTTCTTCTTCCTTTCTTCTTCCTTTCTTTCTTCTTTCTCTTCTTTCTTCCTTTCTTTCTTTTTTTCTTCCTTTCTTCCTTTCTTTCTTTCTTTCTTCTTCCTTTTCTTTCTTCCTTTTTCTTCTTTCTTTCTTTCCTTTCTTCTTTTTTCTTTCTTTCTTTCTTCTTCCTCTCGTTTCTTTCTTTCTTCCTTTCTTCTTCCTTTCTTTCTTTCTTTCTTTCTTCCTTTCTTCTTCCTTTCTTTCTTTCTTTCTTTCTTCTTTCTTTTTTTCTTTTCTTTCTTTCTTTTTTCCTTCTTTCTTCCTTTCTTTCTTTTTTTTTTCCTTTCTTTCTTCCTTTTCTTTCTTTCTTCTTTCTTTCTCTTCCTTTCTTTCTTTTTTTTCTTTCTTTCTTTCTTTCTTCCTTCCTTTCTTTCTTTCTTCCCTTTTTTTTCTTTCTTTTCTTTCTTCCTTTCTTCGTTTCTTTCTCTTCCTTCTTTCTTTCTTTCTTTCTTTTTTTCTTTCTTTCTTTCTTTTTCCTTTCTTTCTTTCTTTCTTTCTTTCTTTCTTTCTCTTCTCTTTCTTGTTTTTTTCTTTCTTTCCTTTCTTCCTTCCTTTCTTTCTTTCTTTCTTTTTTTTTCTTTCTTTCTTTCTTTTCTTCTTTCTTTCTTTTCTTTCTTTTCTTTCTTTCTTTCTTTCTTTCCTTTCTTCTTTTTTTTCTTTTCTTCCACTTTCTTTCCTCCTTTCTTTTTACTTTCTTTCTTTTCTCTGTTTTCTTTTTTTTTGTCTTTCTTTCTTCTTGTTCTTCTTCTTTCTTTCTTCTTTCTGTCCTTCTTTCTTTTAACGCACACTGTTGGCACTCCTTCCATCCTGTCATCTGAACATCTAGTACGGCTGTTCTGTTTTTGTTCACGTGCTTGATTGTTATATGGTTTTGTCTTTCTGGTGTAATGTTGTCTGTCTGTCTGTCTGTATGTATGTATGTATATATGTATGTAAGTATGCATGCATGAATATCTGTCTGTCTGTCTGTCTGTCTGTATGTCTGTCTGTCTGTCTGTCTGCCTGTCTGTCTGTCTGCCTGCCTGTCTGTCTGTCTGTATATATGTATGTATGTATGTATGTAGGGTATGTCTGGCTGTATGTCTGTATGTCTGTCTGTCTGTCTGTCTGCCTGCCTGTCTGCCTGCCTGCCTGCCTGCCTGTCTGATTGTCTGTCTGTCTGTCTGTCTCTATGTATGTATGTATGTATGTATGCCTGTCTGTCTGTCTGCCTGTCTGTCTGTCTGTCTGTATGTATGTATGTATATCTCTGTTGGCTTGGCACACCTCACCTGAAGTCTTTTTGTTCTGTCTGTCTGTCTGTCTGTCTGAGTGTCTGTCTATCTGCCAACCTATCTGTCTGTGTGTTGGTCTATCTGTTAACCTGTCTGTCTGTCTCCGTCTCTCTTTGTCTCTCTCTCTCTCTCTCTCTCTCTCTCTCTCTCTTCTCTCTCTCTCTCTCTCTCTCTTCTCTCTCTTTCTCACTTTCTCTTTTTCTCTCTCTGTCTCTGTTAATC
>CM054162.1:3023244-3030744 GCA_028751875.1 Rapana venosa
CACCCGCCACCAATGCTGATGCAATGTGAAAATAGTAACAACAAGGGGAGATGGAAATATGAACAGATTAAAGATGATAACGGCAGACAGCTTTGGCCACCTAGCTTACAATATCTAGATACACATGTGTGGATGTATATATATATCTGAAGAAAAAGGAAATAACTGAGATATGAGAAGATCCAGTCTTAAAGATAAGACGAAAGAAAGGCTTGGGCTTATCTGTTTCTGTAAGAATCCAGGCATGATTTTTGTGTTCACACACACACACACACACACACACACACACACACACACACACACACACACACACACACACACACACACACGTACATAGTTAACTTGTGAAATATAGAGATCCTCTGAATGGAAATCTTCTCCCTCCATAAAATCTGTTCCTTCCTCGTGATTGCATTCAAACTAAACGCAGGAATCTGGATAGAGAGATGGAAAGAAAAGCACTGCATCCCATATAAATATATATAATATATATATATATATATGATATATATATTTCATAATATGAGAAGAGAGAGAGAGAGATGAGATGAGAGAGAGAGAGAGAGAGAGAGAGAGAGAGAGACGGAGAAGAGAGTGCTTCCCATATATATATATTTTTACATCCAGCCCTCAAAATAATACATAAATAAGAAGGGAAAATATGCATATTGACATAGAATTGCATGGAAAACAATACACACCCAGACGCACACACACATACTGGAAGGCAAGCAAGATATAGAGAACGTCAGAGAGAGAGAGTACTTAAGTATAGTCAGAAATGATTAAAACAAACAAACAAAAATTGAATAGGAATGGATATGAACAATAAATAATTATACCATGCGCGGAGACATTTTGTGTCACTGAAACTACTACTACAGATCAGGTTTTTTTCTATGAGCAACAAGATGTTTAGCGTGCGTCTACATAATGTATGATATGAGGAGGTAAAGGAGTCCCATAACCTATAAGGTCGTAGGGGAGCGAGGCGTCAGAGACCTCACTTCTCTAGGGCCAGCATTTTGAGGGCGGCGCCCATCTCCTCTCCCTCGCTGCTTTACCTTCCCTGACCCTAAAGAGGGCAGGTACCCATTTACAGCTGGGTGAACTGGGGGAACTGTACTGAAGCCAAGGCGCGCAAACGGTCACCCATCCAACTGGTAACCACGCTCGACGCTGCTTAACTTGGCTGGGGGAAAGCGAGTGCTCCGACCACTGAGCTATCCGTCCCCCAATGTATGACGCCTTGGTTTATTCTTCACCCTCACCTTCATCTTTCCCGTAGCCCGGTGGACCGTGGGGAAATCAATGAAGATTCTGCAGCCAGACTTCTGAATGAGACTGTAATAAAGCCTTGGTGGCCTGGTCTATCGTCTCTTTCAACACAGTTTTGGAGAAGTGGAATCTGTAGTGATGTTGACTTCAGGGGAAAATATTTTTTAAATGGAAGCGCAACGCCGGGTTTGATCCCCGGCTGTCAAACCACAAGTGCAACGATCTAACCACTAGGGTATCCACCCCCACCCCCCACCACCCACCTGCCACCTCTACAACCCCGTCCATTTATTTCAAAGCAGTCTCTTCGCCCCTCTCTCTATCTACCCATTCACATACATCGTTTAATTTCTTCTCTTTAAGGTAAGGTACAAAGGTAAAGGAGTCCCATAACCTAAAAGGTCGTAGGGGAGCGAGGCGTCAGAGACCTCACTTCTCTAGGGCCAGCATATTGAGGGCGGTGGCGCCCATCTCCTCTCCCTCGCTGCTTTACCTTCCCTGACCCTAAAGAGGGCAGGTACCCATTTACAGCTGGGTGAACTGGGGGAACTGTACTGAAGCCAAGGAGCGCAAACGGTCACCCATCCAACTGGTAACGACACTCTATGCTGCTTAACCTTGGCTGGGGGAAAGCGAGTGCTCTGACTACTGAGCTATCCCGTCCGCCTCTTTAATAACACGATATATTATATCGTACATCTCAAAATGGAAGTCTCTTACAGCTCTATAAGCAGTTCTTTTCCAAGACAGCTCAGTCTAATGACAAAGAGGAAAAGCTGAAGGGAGAGTGGTGGTGGTAGATAGCGAGAGGGAGGGAGGGAGGGAGGAAATGCAGCAGGTTTATTCTGCCGTATTAATGATGTCTGCACAGTCTGCCTGAAGACATTGATGCCATACGTGAGATGATCCTGACTTAGAGATGGCTTTGTGAATGATTTAGGTGTATGCGTTTGAGCAGGAACCTTGGTATGTTTGTTGGTTTTTGCTACTTCAAACTCAACTGGTGTGTGTTACGTTTATCAGTTTCTCGTTATGTTAGAGGACGGGATAGCCTAGTGGTTAGAACATTGCGCTCGCAATCTGACGACCCGGGTTCGATTCCCATTCAAGGGGATATTTTCCCCTGGAGTTAACATCAGTGCAGATTCCACTCTCCCCAAAAGTCCTTCGAGTGAGACTATAAACCGAGGCCCCGTGTGCGAACGCTCGCAGAACATCTTGCACACACGTTAAAACCGGTTCCCCTCTTCGTAAGAGTAGGCCATTGTGTGCCGATGAGAACATATGACAAAATTTACAAAACTGCATACACACGGGGATCGGATGTAAAAAAGTACAAAAGTGCTTATTCCATTATCCTTGATATGAAAGAATAAGATAAAAAAATTTTTTTACAAAGAATGTGGGAGTGCGCGAGCGCGCGCAAGCATACATATATACATACATACATACATACATACATACATACATAAATACACATACATACATACATACATACATACTACATCCCACACAATACACAACATACATTACAACCACCATACTACAACACCATACAACATACAAAACTATTACATATAGCTTTTTGTCAATGAATACATCAAATCACAATGGAAACCCTACACAGTCCTAACATTCTTCTTCACCAACCACCCACATGAAACAGACAGCTTAAGGTTTGCGTAGCTTTTTGTCAAATCGATAGGGAAAATTGCAGTGAAGCCCTTCACATAACTAAGACTTTCCTTCACTCCGATTCATGAAACAGAAGCCCTAAGGGCATCTGAGTGAATCAGTGCATGCTGAAAAGTGTGCACTACATACACATGCTAACCTCGCACTACAGCACATAAGCAAGGAATCAGAATCATTGAACACAGGCATGCATATCAAGTGTGCAAGTTACAGTTTAATTCATTATCCGTTATGGGAGAAACAAACACAATGGGTACACACAAATAACACAGACAAACACCAAAAATTCATGAATTAATTCCGACACTTTGGAGCAGGATTAATCCAAATTGAACAAGAAGTAAACTAAACAGACACCCCAAAAATATGTTCAATAGGAACTTTTTAAAAAAAATTACGCTAAATGAAAGCAACACAGTATCAAGACCAATGCCATGATAATTTAACATTTCTTAAAAAGATAACTACCTTTAAAGACAATCGAAATTCAGAATACTGCAAAATCTTATGAATTTTGAGAGCGACAGGATAACTTTCCACACACCACACACACACACACACACCACAGACGCACGCACGCACACACACACACACACACACACACACACACACACACACACACACACACACACACACACACACACACACACACTGTGTGAGACACAGAGAGCCAGACAGAGAGAGCCAGGAGAGAGAGAGAGAGAGAGAGAGAGAGAGAGAGAGAGAGAAGAGAGAGAGAGAGAGAGGAGAGAGAGAGAGAGAGAGAGAGACAGACAGACAGACAGACAGACAGACAGACAGACAGAGAGAGAGAGACAGAGACAGAGACAGAGAGAGGGAGAGAGCAATCCTTTCTTCTTCTGTTTTTTCTCATGATAATCATCAAAGGAGCTAACATCAGCAAAAATGGGCATCCCTCACATTGCCAAAATCACTTTCTTTCTTACCGTGCAGACTCCATGTGAGAACTAACAGGAAAGGCCTCAAGGGGGAGGAGAGATGACCAGCAGCTGTAAGGAGATCCACAGACATCCCGCCCTCCCCGCTACACCACCACTGTCCACACACTCCGCCTACAGCACAGGACACCCGTGTGTAGGTTGATCCTGTCTTGTGGATAATGTTCCAGACTGGGGAAGCTTTGTTTATCTTTAAGACTCCGTGCATGTTTGTGTATGCATGCATGTGTGTGGGTGCGAGTGCACTCATAGAGACACATATATAACGCACGCACACACACACACACCACACACAACAAACCGCGCGTACGCACGCACGCACGCACCACCAACACACACACACAACACAACACACACACACACACACACACACAAACACACACACCACACACACACACACACACTTTAACTTTGTATTTAAAAAAAAAAAAAGAAGAAAAGAAAGACAGATCATTTACATGGAAATCCCTCACAGTCCTAAAATCTCTTCCTTCCACGCTGATTCAATTTGAAAACTGGAACAGGCAAGAGAGATGAAGAGATGAAGGGATTAGAGAGAGCAAAGAGAACCAGCTTTTCCCGCTGAAATACGTAACTATACCCCTGCAATCTGCTGGGAACAAACTGTACATCTCAGCTGATGCTGTCTTATACATACACATGATTTTTGTTTCCATTCCTCCGCTAGAGCTCAGAGACCCACCAATGGTGAGATTTGGGGCGTTCAGGACAGTTTGTCCCACAACTCAGAGCACTCGCTTTCCCCCCAGCCAAGGTTAAGCAGCGTCGAGCGTGGTTACCTCTTGGATGGGTGACCGTTTGCGCGCCTTGGCTTCAGTACAGTTCCCCCAGTTCACCCAGCTGTAAATGGGTACCAGCCCTTCTTTAGGGTCAGGGAAGGTAAAGCAGCGAGGGAGAGGAGATGGGCGCCGCCCTCACTATGCTGGTCCCTAGAGAAGTGAGGTCTCTGACGCCTCACTCCCCTACGACAAGAATGGGTTTAGAACACCTTTACTTGTTATTTATGTACCCCGTTTCGACAAAGGGGATGGTGTATAAACACGATATCTGTTTGCGTGCATGTTTCTTTTAAATCTTGTCATCCCTTGTACCAGAGTTACATGGCCTACTCTTCCAAAAGGCGGAAAGGTTTTTGTTTTACGTATCCACAAGATGTTCTAAGTGCATTCTTACACGGGGCCTCGGTTTATAGTCTCATCCGAAGGACTGTTGACATTCTCTGCAATTTTTCGTGTGAAACTGGGAAAGAAAGGGCAAGGCTGGGAATCGACCCTGGAACCTTACAGTTTACTTGTTAGGCAGGTGAACGTCTTAACCATCCGGACGCCATATATATATATATATATATATATATATATATATAGATATATATATATATATATATATATATATATATTCTATGATTGTGAAATTATTTCGGTCTCGAGATTTTAGATGCACATCTAAATCTGGATAGATAGACAGACACACAGACAGAGAGACAGACAGACAGATAGATAGAGACATACATACATACATACATAGGTAGATAGATAGATAGATAGATAGATAGACAGATAGATAGATAGATAGATAGATAGATAGATAGATAGATAGATAGATAGATAGATAGATAGATAGATAGATAGATAGATAGATTATATGACTGATCTATGGGGATCTATAAAGCTCCAGGGCATGTTTGTCTTCTTGTTGTCTGTCCTTTTCTTTCTTACAAAACCTATCCTTGCCCTCTTCACATCCCATCCCACCTTTTTTTCTCTCCTATAAACTGTAATATCTGTGCATCTGAAATCTTGAGACGGAAATAATTTCACAACCATAGAATCAATTCCTTCCAAGAAAGCAACAGCAGCAGCAGCAACAACAACAGCAACAACAACAACACAACAACAACAACAACAACAACAACACAAACAAATAATAGGACAAGCTTCAGGCAGTGGATTGTAAAAAGAGATGACAGATATGACCGCGACAGGTTTATTCTGATAACCTTACTGACGTCCAAAAATGCTGCCTAGTCCTAGCGAGAAAAATATCACATTGGGGTTCATCTTGTCTTGTAGATGAACAGGAAGAACTTAGATTTGTTTATGCAGTTGTCTATAATTATCTGCTTGTCTTTTATAATTATAATCATTATTTTCCATTCTGAGGATGTGCTTGGTATTGTCCGTGTGCGTGTGTGTGTGTGCGTGCGTGCGTGTGTATGTGTGTGTGTGTAGGGGGGGTGTAGGGGGAGAGGGGAAGAGATCTGTCTGTCTGTCTGCCGGTCTGTCTGTCTACGTGTGTGTGTGTGTGTGTGTTTCTGTCTGTCTGTCTGCGTCTCTCTCTTTCTCTCTGTCTCTCTGTCTCTCTGTCTCTGTCTGTCTCTCTCTCTGTATGTCTGTCTGTCTGTGTCTGTGTGTCTGTCTGTCTGTCTGTCTGTCTCTCTCTCTCTCTCTCTCTCTCTCTCTCTCTCTCTCCCTCTCTCTCTCTCTCAGTTTACCAATCTATAAATTACCTATCTTGTCAATCTATACGATTATCTTCTGTCTGTCTGTTCGTGGTTACAACGTTGTACTTGCAAGCGATCTAGCGATAACTGAAAGCAAGTGTTGGAATCTCTGCTAAAGTGCATGTTTGGAGGGAAGGGGGAGGGGGGGACGAATTTCTTCTCTGAAGTCAACATCAATAATGACTCCACCCTTTTCCTCCCCACAGACCTACATAAATGGAGCCCCCCCCCCCCCCCCATCCATGTGCAAACAACCCCAGACAGATTCCCCCCCCCCCCCCCAAGACATTAAAATTCAATCTGCTTTGGATGGACGGAATGAAGGATGGCATCACTAACATACCCAGCATGCGTTTAGCTCCCTGGAGAAACATTAGCTTCGCTAAAGTTAATTTTATCCTCCCGGCAAACTGCCTAAAAAAGTAATCAGTGGTGTCCTCCAGTGACTGTATCGAAAGTTAAGAAGGGTTTTATTTTTTGCTGGTTTTTTTCCCTTCGGTTCCTTGGTCAGATCTCTGAGGTTCACCATTGGTGAGATTTTGAGTACGCGACCAGTTTTTCCCACCGTGAAGGTACCCGCATTCCAGTATCGGGAATGAATCTTGGGTATGTTCGTATCTCCGCTACCTAGCGAACGCTGACATGGGTGATGGGATCTTTAACATGTATAGTTTGGTCTTCTGCGTGTGTTATATATACACGAAAGGAATTAAGGCACTGGCAAGTCTGCGCTTAAGTTGACCTGGGAGATCGTTAAAAAAAATCGCACGCTTAATTCATCATACACGTCACCGAGACTTGAACCCACGACTTCATGAACCAATGGGATTGAAGCTGAATGGTCTTAACCACTCGGCTACAACAGCGTCCGTCGTGAAGAAATAGAAATCTAACAGAGTGGTCTAGTAACGCTTTCAGAAATGGTATTGAAAGTCAAGTCTGTTCAGTTTCGTCTGTTGTTGTTGTTCTTCTTCCTGTTGTTGTTCTTCTTGTTGTTTTTCTTGTTCTTCTTCTTGTTATTCTTGTTCATGTTCTTGTTTTACTTGT
>CM054162.1:3045744-3048244 GCA_028751875.1 Rapana venosa
ACAGTACAGCTGACAGACAGAAAAAGGACCACTCTTACAGCTGACACACAGAAAAAGGACCAATCTTGCAGTACAGCTGACACACAGAAAAAGGACCACTCTTACAGCTGACAGACAGAAAAAGGACCACTCTTACAGCTGACAGACAGAAAAAGGACCACTCTTACAGTACAGCTGACACACAGAAAAAGGACCACTCTTACAGTACAGCTGACACACAGAAAAAGGACCACTCTTACAGCTGACAGACAGAAAAAGGACCACTCTCGCAGCTGACAGACAGAAAAGGGACCACTCTTACAGTACAGCTGACAGACAGACAGAAAAAGGACCACTCTCACAGTACAGCTGACAGACAGAAAAGGACCACTCTTACAGCTGACAGACAGAACAATGGACCACTCTCACAGCTGACAGACAGACAGAAAAAGGACCACTCTCACAGTACAGCTGACAGACAGAAAAGGACCACTCTTACAGCTGACAGACAGAACAATGGACCACCCTTACAGCTGACAGACAGAACAATGATCACTCTTACAGTATAGCTGACAGGCAGACAAAAGGACCACTCTTACAGTACAGCTGATAGACAGAAAAGGACCACTCTTACAGCTGACAGACAGAACAATGGACCACTCTCACAGCTGACAGACAGAACAATGGACCACCCTTACAGCTGACAGACAGAACAATGATCACTCTTACAGTACAGCTCACAGACAGACAGAAAAAGGAGGACTCTTACAGTGCAGCTGACAGAAAGACAGAAAAAGGACCACTCTTACAGTACAGCTGACAGACAGAAAAAGGACCACTCTTACAGCTGACAGACAGAAAAAGGACCACTCTTACAGCTGACAGACAGAAAAAGGACCACTCTTACAGTACAGCTGACAGACAGAAAAAGGACCACTCTTACAGCTGACAGACAGAAAAAGGACCACTCTTACAGCTGACAGACAGAAAAAGGACCACTCTTACAGCGACAGACAGAAAAAGGACCACTCTTACAGCTGACAGACAGAAAAAGGACCACTCTCTGACAGCTGACAGACAGAAAAGGACCACTCTTACAGTACAGCTGACAGACAGACAGAAAAAGGACCACTCTCACAGTACAGCTGACAGACAGAAAAGGACCACTCTTACAGCTGACAGACAGAACAATGGACCACTCTCACAGCTGACAGACAGACAGAAAAAGGACCACTCTCACAGTACAGCTGACAGACAGAAAAGGACCACTCTTACAGCTGACAGACAGAACAATGGACCACTCTCACAGCTGACAGACAGAACAATGGACCACCCTTACAGCTGACAGACAGAACAATGATCACTCTTACAGTACAGCTGACAGGCAGACAAAAGGACCACTCTTACAGTACAGCTGACAGACAGAAAAGGACCACTCTTACAGCTGACAGACAGAACAATGGACCACTCTCACAGCTGACAGACAGAACAATGGACCACCCTTACAGCTGACAGACAGAACAATGATCACTCTTACAGTACAGCTGACAGACAGAAAAAGGACCACTCTTACAGCTGACAGACAGAAAAAGGACCACTCTTACAGCTGACAGACAGAAAAAGGACCACTCTTACAGCTGACAGACAGAACAAGGACCACTCTTACAGTACAGCTGACAGGCAGACAAAAGGACCACTCTTACAGTACAGCTGACAGACAGAAAAAGGACCACTCTTACTGTAAAGCTGACAGACAGAAAAAGGACCACTCTTACAGCTGACAGACAGAAAAAGGACCACTCTCACAGCTGACAGACAGAAAAAGGACCACTCTTACAGTACAGCTGACAGACAGAACAAAGGACCACTCTTACAGTACAGCTGACAGACAGAAAAAGGACCACTCTCACTGACAGACAGAACAAAAGACCACTCTCACAGCTGACAGACAGAACAAAGGACCACTCTTAGAGCTGACAGACAGAAAAAGGACCACTCTTACAGGACAGCTGACGGACAGAAAAAAGGACCACTCTCACAGCTGACAGACAGAAAAAGGACCACTCTTAGAGCTGACAGACAGAACAAAGGACCACTCTTACAGTACAGCTGACAGGCAGAAAAAGGACCACTCTTACAGTACGGCTGATAGACAGAACAAAAGACCACTCTCACAGCTGACAGACAGAACAAAATACCACTCTCACAGCTGACAGACAGAAAAAGGACCACTCTTACAGCTGACATACAGAAAAAAGACCACTCTTACAGCTTACAGACAGAATTAGAGGACCACTCTTACAGTACAGCTGACAGACAGAAAAAGGACCACTCTTACAGCTGACAGACAGAAAAAGGACCACTCTTAATACAGCTGACAGACAGAAAAAGGACCACTCTTACACGCTGACAGACAGAACAAAAGACCACCTCCCCTCTACACGCTGACAGACAGAAAAAGGACCACTCTTACAGCTGACAGACAGAAAAAGGACCACTCTTACAGCTGACATACAGAAAA
>CM054162.1:3065744-3073244 GCA_028751875.1 Rapana venosa
TAAAAAAAAAAAAAGCACATGAGTGCTTATTCCATTATCCTCGTTATATAAAAAAAAAAAGTCATCTGAAGCGCTTTGATTTGTTGCTTTACAAGATTCAGCGCTATATACATTCCATACATAATCATTATTATTATTATATACTTATGGACTTTTAAGACTACAAAATAAAACCTGCAAGTATCATCTACTGTGTCTGCCTCAGTTTTATATCCAATACTCCCATCCACCCAAATCCTACCCCCACCCCCCTCTCCCCTTCCCCCCCCCCCCCCCCCCCCCCCCCCCCTCCTCCCCCACCCGCTTCTCCTCCACCTAAATAATACTACGTTACCACGGTGACGACATTAGTCTACACTGCACAGGGACCTGGCTGGTACCGTGCATGTAAAGCAGACGCCGCGCGCGCAACACCTGACAGATTGACCCCCGTACTGGTCATGGTACAGGCACACAGTGTCCTCACTGCCCGCTGCAGTACTTGACACTTCTTCCACTGCTGTCAGTGTTGTTTGTGTGGGTTTTGTGTTTGTTGTTGTTCGTTTTTGTTTGTGTTTGTTTCGTTGTTGTTTTGTGTTTTTTTGGTTGTGCTTGTTTTGGTTTGGTGGGTTTGGTTGTGTTTCTCTTCTAGGTGTAAAGAAATAATTGTTGGCGTTATTTCTCTGTCTGTATATGTCGTCTGTCTGTATCTGAATGTGCGTCTGTGTTTTTGTCTATGTGTGTCTGTCCTGTATCTGACTGTGCGTCTGTGTTTTTGTCTAGTGTGTCTGTCTGTGTGTCTGTCTGTATCTGACTGTGTGTCTGTTTTTTGTCTGTGTGTGTCCTGTCTGTATCTGACGTGTGTCTGTGTTTTTGTCTCTGTGTGTCTGTCTGTATCTGACTGTGTGTCTGTGTTTTGTCTCTGTATGTTGTCTGTCAGTGTCTGACTGTGTGTCTGTGTTTTGTCTATGTGTGTCTGTCTGTGTGTCTGTCTGTATCTGACTGTGGTCTGTTTTTTGTCTATGTGTGTCTGTCTGTATCTGACTGTGTGTCTGTGTTTTTGTCTCTGTGTGTCTGTCTGTCTGTGGTCTGTGTTTTTGTCTATGTGTGTCTGTCTGTATCTGACTGTGTGTCGTGTGTCTGTGTTTTGTCCTATGTGTGTCTGTCTGTATCTGACTGTGTGTCTGTGTGTCAGTGTTTTTGTCTATGTGTGTCTGTCTGTATCTGACTGTGTGTCTGTGTTTTGTCTATGTTTGTCTTCGTCTGTGTGTCTGTGTTTTTGTCTATTGTGTCTGTCTGTATCTGACTGTGTGTCTGTGTTTTTGTCTATGTGTGTCTGTCTGTATCTGACTGTGTGTCTGTGTTTTTGTCTATGTGTGTCCTGTCTGATCTGACTGTGTTCTGTGTGTCTGTGTTTTTTGTCTATGTGTGTCTGTCTGTATCTGACTGTGTCTGTGTTTTTGTCTATGTGTGTCTGTCTGTATCTGACTGTGTGTCTGTGTTTTTGTCTATGTGTGTCTGTCTGTATCTGACTGTGTTGTCTGTGTTTTGTCTATGTGTGTGTGTGTCTGTCTGTATCTGACTGTGCGTCTGTGTATTGTCTATGTGTGTCTGTCTGTGTGTCTGTCTGTATCTGACTGTGTGTCTGTGTATTGTCTATTGTGTCTGTCTGTCTGTTCTGTATCGACGTGTGTCTGTGTTTTTGTCTCTGTATGTCTGTCTGTATCTGACTGTGTCTGTGTATTGTCTATGTGTGTCTGTCCCTGTCTGTGTCTGTATCTGACTTGTGGTCTGTGTTTTTGTCTATGTCTGTCTGTCTGTATCTGACTGTGTGTCTGTGTTTTGTCTATGTGTGTCTGTCTGTCTGTGTCTGTATCTGACTGTGTGTCTGTGTTTTTGTCTATGTGTTCGTCTGTCTGTGTCTGTATCTGCTGTGTTCTGTTATTGTCAATGTGTGTCTGTCTGTATCTGACTTGTGTCTGTGTATTGTCTATGTGTGTCTGTGTCTGTCTGTCTGTCTCTGCTCTGTGTGTGTCTCTATCTATCAATCAATCTATCATCTATCTATCTATCATCATCTATCTATCTATCTACCTATCTATCTATCTCTCTATCTCTCCTCGAAATCAAACTGATTTGAATTGATTTACTTTGAACCGATTTGATTTGGTTTGCCTCTCTCTCTCTCTCTCTCTCTCTCTCTCTCTCTCTCTCTCTCTCTCTCTCTCTCTCGCTCTCTCTCTCTCTCTCTCTCTCTCTCTCTCTCTCTCTCTCTCTCTCTCTCTCTCTCTCTCTTTTATCATCATCATCATCATCATCATCATCATCATCATCATCATCATCATCATCATCATCATCATCATCATCATCATCATGTTTATAGAAGACATTTCAAGAATTAGATATATAGCTAGCATTCTCTTGATTGAAGATGAAGAATTTCTCAAATCACTTGCAAAATGTATCTCCCTTGCTTGGGACAGCAGAGAAAAGAAAACTGCAGTTAACTGATATACCTTTTCAATGTAACACTATTTTTTTTCTCCATATTTGTGGAATACGATTTCCATTGGCTAAATTGCCTTATTTGAATGTGAGGTTCGGGTTGCCGATTTGTCCTATATTGTTGTTGATTTGTATGTAATTTGACACTGGTGTGTGTGTGTGTGTGTGTGTGTGTGTGTGTGTGTGTGTGTGTGTGTGTGTGTGTGTGTGTGTGTGTGTGTGTGTGTGTGTAGTGTGTGTGTGTGTGTGTGTGTGTGTGTGTGTGTGCAATCTTGTGGTAACAATTGATGTATGGTAACAATTAATGCATTTGGTTGAATGTAGCTGTTGGAGATGCCTTCTCCTCTTTCGGTTTTCATTATTTCCTTGTTGCAAAAAGCATATTGTTTAAATTTTGTTCATACTGTGCTCCTTGCCAAAATGACTGTATTGTTAATGGCAATAACTTACTTTCAGTGTTCAGTGTTTAGTGGTCATCATCATCATCATCATCATCATTTTAATGGAGAATATGGAAAGCATGTTGGCTCATACTACAGATAATATTATTTTGCTGTATGGGCGTTCCAGGACGACGACAAAGAAGTTCGTAAGTACCTGCAAGTTGATGCATTTGTCTGTAACTTTATTCATCCTAGTACCTGCAAGTTGATGCATTTGTCTGTAACTTTATTCATCCTAGTACCTGCAAGTTGATGCATTTGTCTGTAACTTTATTCATCCTAGTACCTGTTAGTTGATGCATTTGTCTGTAAGTTTATTCATCCTAGTACCTGCAAGTTGATGCATTTGTCTGTAAGTTTATTCATCCTAGTACCTGCAAGTTGATGCATTTGTCTGTAACTTTATTCATCCTAGTACCTGTTAGTTGATGCATTTGTCTGTAACTTTATTCATCCTAGTATCTGTAAATTGATGCATTTGTCTGTAACTTTATTCATCCTAGTACCTGCAAGTTGATGCATTTGTCTGTAACTTTATTCATCCTATTACCTGCAAGTTGATGCATTTGTCTGTAACTTTATTCATCCTAGTACCTGCAAGTTGATGCATTTGTCTGTAACTTTATTCATCCTAGTACCTGTTAGTTGATGCATTTGTCTGTAACTTTATTCATCCTAGTACCTGTTAGTTGATACATTTGTCTGTAACTTTATTCATCCTAGTATCTGTAAGTTGATGCATTTGTCTGTAACTTTATTCATCCTAGTACCTGTAAGTTGATGCATTTGTCTGTAACTTTATTCATCCTAGTACCTGTAAGTTGATGTATTTGTCTGTAACTTTATTCATCCTAGTACCTGCAAGTTGATGCATTTGTCTGTAACTGTATTCATCCTAGTACCTGTTAGTTGATACATTTGTCTGTAACTGTATTCATCCTAGTACCTGTAAGTTGATGCATTTGTCTGTAACTTTATTCATCCTAGTACCTGTAAGTTGATGCATTTGTCTGTAACTTTATTCATCCTAGTACCTGTAAGTTGATGCATCTGTCTGTAACTTTATTCATCCATCTTAGTACTTGTAAGTTGATGCATTTGTCTGTACTTTATCCATCCTAGTATCTGTAAATTGATACATTTGTCTGTAACTTTATTCCTCCTGTGCGTGCGCTGAAACTTTAGCAGAAACCGCGCAGTCGGTCCCAAAGTAATGTTTCTGCACTTTCTGCATTCCAGACCAATCCACCATATCTTTGGGAATTACCATAATGTAGAACTGACCGGGGTACTTTGCAGGCTTACTGTCTGCTGCCAGAGGTCTCGGATGCCCACTTTTGAAAGAAGGAGTCTGCTTTTACCGTGGGTATGGCTGCATCATGTGCCAAAAGATGGAGATCAGGAGATAGATAGATAGATAGATAGATAGGCCGACAATGACTTGCAGATGACTGAGACAGACTAGCATAAGCGCACAAGATAGGAGAAGGGGGGGGGGGGGGGAGGGGGGGGACGCAGACAAAGACAAAATAGTAGGAAAGTGATACCGAGTCCTGCAGAAAATCATTCTTTGTCTTCTTCTTCTTGTTCTTGTTCTTGTTCTTGTTCGTGTTCTTGTTCTTGTTCTTGTTCTTCTTCTTCTTCTTCTTCTTCTTCTTCTCTTCTTCTTCTTCTTCTTCTTCTTCTTCTTCTTCTTCTTCTTCTTCTTCGTCGAACGCTTAGACAGCAGCTAGTGTTGTCTGTTATATGAGCGAAAATGCGTTGCGCTGCCGTTAGGCGCCTCGCAAGTCAGTCAGACCCAGCACATTCGACTTCAGCGTCGAAAATGGTTCAGTACAGGTGACAATCTGCCACGTTTATTTCATTTACAGACTTCCAGAAAATTAGAGACCGTTAGATTGGTCACCTTACAACCATGACGCAAAATTAAGAGCCAATCCCCCGCAGGCAATGGAATTTGATCAATTTTAATTGGAAGGACATTTTCTTGACGTTCTTTTTCTAGGCTGTAGAATGGTACAGATTTGAATAGTGAAGAGAAGGCGAATTCTGAGCAGGAAACAAGGTGTACAAAGGGAAATGGTCAGTTTAAACATGAAGCTTACCCCGAGGGGATACCGGTGACCTGTCAGTATAAACAGCATCCCCTCCTTCTGGGCTAGGAAGTTCCCTCTTTTCCATCCCTCTCTTTGTTTCTCCTTCGTACATAGGATTCCTGTAACCATCTCCTTCTTGTCTGTTTTCTTCCTTCTTGGTCCATTTCTCCAGCCTGTTTTCTTCACCAGAAAGACTTAAGATATAGCACTTCTCTCCCACACCGAAGTCAGCAGATTGCGAACGCAGACAGACAGACAAACAGACTATACACAGTGGAGATGCCGAGGACCTGTCAGTATAAAATAACCAACCACCTTCTGGAAAAAATTCTCCCAATCTGGATGCGCTGGGTCTGATTTGTCAGGCGCTTAACGGCAGCGCAACGCATTTTCGCTCATTTGGCAGACGGCAGCAAGTTCTGTCTGAACAAGGACAAGGAAGAAGAAGTCCAGGCCCTAAAGATGGAGACGCTCAGTCACTGGGGCAGAAAGCAGCAGAGTGACGCTGAAGACGTTCTCACTCGGATCATTAATTTTGTTCCATACGTTTTGGCGGGAGAGGCAGACAGGGAACACTGACCTCATGCAAATGTGGCTGCCTTTGCACGATTATTGATTAGGAGGTAACAAAGTTCAGTCCCTTTTGCTACCCCACATACGCTTTTCCTTTTAAATGAAAAAGTAAAGAGCACCTTCTCTCCCCTCGCACGCGCATATACACAGGGAAAGTAAGATGTATAAAAGAACAGAAACACAAAATGTTTAAATAAAAATCAAATGATATCCATTACCGAACACAAAACAGTAAAAGTAAACCAACCAAAAAGCTGGTGAACTAGCCAATCAATGAGCCAACCAGCCAACCAACCTACTCACGAACTAGCCCATCCTCCATCACACCAGCCAACCAACCAACCAATCAACATTCAACCAACCAACCAACCAACCAACCATCCAACCAACCAACCAACCAACCAACCAACCATTCAACCAACCAACCAACCAACCAACCAACCAACCATCCAACCAACCAACCAACCATCCACCGATCTACCAGTCAACCAACTAACCAGCCAACCAACCACCCACCCAACCAACCAACCAACCAACCAACCAGCTTACTAACTAGTCCATCAGTAAACACTCCAAATGTGCTCACCATTCCGTCTGCATGCACTGAAGCAGTCGATAAACATGACCCTGTCTGTGACTTTATTTTCATTTTCACCTATAAAAAAAAACCCCAAACCTGCCGTACCTTTTCAAATTCTATTTGCTCATTTGCCCTTAACCGGTACGTACAGAACAAGAATTGTCCATAAAAAAATTCATCTCCACTGTCTACCTACCTGCCTCAAAGCTCATTCTGCGTCATTATTGCAACCTGGGCAATTCACAAGTCTGGAACTCCTCATGTCTGTGAATTGAGTTGAAACGAGCTACCGGTCGCTTCTTCTCGTGCCGTTGGAAGAGTACCATGCCAGGATATGGCTTCCACTGCTATTTCTGGGTTCATTACCTGTCTGCTTACCGTTCCCTTGGTATTAAGAGTCTGTATTGTTCTATCCATAATCGGCATGTTTCCGTCTCCGTCTGTTTTTTTGTAGTCTGCTTCATTAAATATTTTTTCGCTATGTCTTTGAACGTAGACTCTAACAAAATAAGCAAGACGTGCGTGTGATTTGTTATTTAGGTAGAAATAGATGTAGTGATTGGTTGGGGTTTTTTAAACACTGTTTTTTACAAGAATGATCACCAAAGAAATCAAATGTCTGTCTGTCTTGATTGTTTTATTTTGTTTTGCATTCTATTGCGTATTGTTTTGTATAGTGTTCCATTGTACTGCATTGTGTTGCATTGTTTTGTGTCCTATATCAATGTATTGCATTGTGTTGTATTGTGTTTTATTGTATAGTATTGTATTGTATTGCATTGTGTTGTATTGTGTTATGTCGTGTTTTGCTGTATAGTATTGTATTGTATTGCATTGTGTTGCATTGAGTTGTATCGAATTGAATTGCAATGTATTGCGTTGCATTATGCTGTATATGTATCGTGATGCATTGAATTGCTGTCCATTGCATCATTATTTTCACTCATTGACTATTAACTGACGCATATTACACACACACACACACACACACACACAACACACATCACACACACACACACACACACACACCACACACACACACACACACACACAACCACACACCACACACACACAACACACCACACACACACACACACGCACACACACGCGCCACACACACACACACACACACACACACACGCACGCACGCACGCACACACACACACACACACACACACACACACACACACACACACAGACACACACACACACATAAACAGAGAGAGAGAGAAGAGAGGAGAGAGAGAGAGAGAGAGAGAGAGAGAGAGAGAGAGAGAGAGAGAGAGAGAGAGAGAGAGAGAGAGAGAGAGACAGGGAGGGGGGG
>CM054162.1:3113244-3115744 GCA_028751875.1 Rapana venosa
TTATCCTCGAAATAAAAGAATTTGTCATTGTCATTGTCATTGTCTCTCTCTCGCTCTCTCACACACGCACACACACACACATATATATAATACACACACAAATATACATTCACACACAAAACACACCACACACACACACACACACACACACACACACACACACACACACACACACACACACACACACACATATATATATATATATATAGAGAGAGAGAGAGAGAGAGATATAGATATATAATATATTATATATATATATATATATATATATATATATATATATATATACGCGCACAAACACACGCGCGCGCGCGCACAAACACACACTTTGATTTATTTTCTCTTCCCAAATGGCGGAAGCTTTGATCTATTGCCAGTTTATTAAGTGTATTTAAAAAAAAAAAGTATATCACATGTACTCCAAGGAGAGAGAGAGAGAGTTTTCATTCATCAAGGTATGTGTATACACCAAGGAGGAGGAAAAGGAGGAGGAAAAGGAGGGGGAAGAGGATGAAGGGGAGGAGGAGGAGGAGAAAGAGGAGGAGGAGGAGGGCGAGGAAGAGGAGGAGGAGGGGGAAGAGGAGAAATCAACAAACAACAACAACAACATCAGCAACAATAAAAAAGATGAAGAACAATAACACTATTATAAAACACAAGAAACACAACAAATACAAGGAAAAGAACAATAACAATCAGAAGTATGAAAAGAACAAACAGGTGGAGACAAATAGAAAAACAAGCAAAAACAAACGAAAAGCAAGAAAAAAGAAAAGAAAGAAAGAAAGAAAGGAAAGAAGGAAGGTAGGAAGGAAGAAAGAAAAGAAAAGAAAAAAGAAAAGAAAGGGAAAAAAAGAAAAAGAAAGAAAAAACAAGAAAAGAAAGAAAAGAAAAAAAGAAAGAAAAGAAAAAACAAGAAAAAGCAAGAATTCCAAGACAGTCATTTCCTATGACGACAAAACTCCACAGGTACCAATAGATCTCTACCAGACAAATCCCTCTGAGAAAATTCCAGAAGAAATCAGGCTGAATGAAGTCATGCTGAGTGTCCATCACCCTCACCCTCCCACTCTTCTTTTCTCTCCCCCCTCCCCCAACACACTCCTCCTCCTGCTCCTCCCTAACCCACATTGTACACATACCAGCAAATAAAATGTGGCTGGTAGCAAATTGTGTTTGTGCTTCTTCCTCACGTCAGAATTGGAACAGGCGTCACGCGCGTAGCTTTGAATGTGAGATCGAGTCATAAGAGTGCTAGAAATTGTTAGTCTAGTAAAAATAACAAGATGCTTTGTGTTCCCTTTTCCTATTCTGGGTTTGACCGTCATTCTAGGGGCTAGAGGCCTGAAGAATAGATAGTGTTCAATGTCCATTGTTCACTGTTCTCTCCTGTCTCTGTCTCGGTCCATGTCTCTCTCTTTTCATCTGTCTCTCTGTCTCTGTCTTTGTCTGTCTCTCTCTATCTCTGTCTCTGTCTGTCTCTGTATAAGCCCATTAATGCTTATTCATTATCCTCGAAATAAAAAAGAGAAATAATTTATCATTGTCAATGTCTGTCTGTGTCTTTCTATGTCTGTGTCTGTCTCTGTCTGTCTGTCTGTCTCTCTGTCTCTCTGTCTCTGTCTCTCTGTCTCTGTCTCTCTGTCTCTGCCTCTCTGTCTGTCTCTCTGTCTCTTTGTCTCGCTCTCTGTCTGTCTGTCTCTCTCACTCTCTCACTCATTCACTCTCTCTCTCTCTCTCTCTCTCTCTCTCCCCTCTCTCTCTCTCTCTCTCTCTCTCTCTCTCTCCTCATCCTTCTCCTTCTCCTCCTCTACCAAATTCCCAGTTTAACCTCCATCGTCATCTCACAACTAAGATGGATGCATTCAAAAAGAGGACGAATACCACCAGAGACACAGTATGTCTTCATCAAAACCCTCAGAACTGATGACAAGCTAGACAGAACATAAACAGCATCACAACATACAGCAAAAAGAGCAGAAGGCAAAGAATCCAAACAACAATAGCAGCAGCAGCAGCAGAGCAGCAGTAGCAGCAGTAGCAGCAACAGAAGTAATAAACGCTTCGATTTGTTTGTCTTTTTACAAGATTCAGCGCTATATAAATTCCATATATTATTATTATTATTATTATTATTATTATTATTATGATTATTATTATTAATAGCAGCAATAGCGGCAGCAACATACATAGCAACAGAAGTAGCAGCAGCAGCAGTAACAGAAATAGCAGCAGCAGTAGTAGCAACAAAAGTAGTAGCAGCAACATAAGCAGTAGCAGCAGTGGCAGCAGCAACAGAAGTAGCAGCAGTAGCAGCAACAGAAACAGCAGCAGCAGCAGCAGCAGCAGCAGCAGCAGCAGCAGCGAAATAAACTATGACAACCAGAAAAAACGAAAGCAACACCTAAAAAATGTGAGGCCTACTGCTGGTTTGTCCATCAGTTTCTCTTCATTTTCTGAGGGACAAAAGAGAACAAACGCATAATGTAACATAAGGCCA
>CM054162.1:3128244-3133244 GCA_028751875.1 Rapana venosa
TTCATCTTTGGTCTCAGACAGCCCCATCTGTTCAGGATTTATGAAACAAATCGTGGTAGGATGTATGATATAACGTGGTTCTAGACAGTCAGTGGTGGGGGGGGGGGGGGGGGTAGGAGAGTGGGGGAATGGGGGATATCACACATTGTTTCATGCTCTCTCTCTCTCTCTGTCTCTCTGTCTCTCTGTCTCTCTCTCTCTCTCTCTCTCTCTCTCTCTCTCTCTCTCTCTCTCTCTCTCTCTCTCTCTCTCTCTCTCTCGTTTTTCATGCTATGAACAGACGAAAGAAAAACATTTAAAAGTTATGCTGTTGTTTGTAGGCTACTCCTTGTTTCCATTATAAGTCATTGTGGCTGCTTGATGTGCCGTTCTTTTGATTATGTTATATGCATTGACTTCGTGTTTTGCTTTCAAGGTTTATCGTCTTATTGTTTTGGTTAATTGGATAATGTACTTGGTGTGATGCCGCCAGGAGAGCTGGCTTAGATGGAAAATGTGACGATCTCTTTTTGCATTTTGTTTCCTTCACTTGCCTTTTTGCCTTGCCCACTGTATGTATTGTGGCCAAAGGCCAATGTACATTAAACCTGTTCAGTTCTCTCTCTCTCTCTCTCTCTCTCTCTCTCTCTCTCTCTCTCTCTCTCTCTCTCTCTCTCTCTCTCTCTCTCTCTCTCTCTCTCTCTCTCTCTCTCTCTCTCTCTCTTTGGGATGTCGGGGACTTATCAGTATAAACAACATCCTCTCATTCTGGGAATTCGGTGCTAAGAAATTCCCTCTTTTCTATCCCTCTCTTTCTCTGTCACTGTCATGCTGCTTTACTTCCAGTCACCTCTTTCTTGTCTATGTTCTGCCTTCTTGGTCCTGTCTCCTGTCTTTTTTTTTTCTAGAAAAACTTAACGAAAACACTTCCCTCCCACGCCGCAGTCCGATGCGCTGGGCCTAACTTGTGAGGCGCTTAACGGCAGCGCAACGCATTTTCGGTCATTTGACAAACAACAATAGTTGCTGTCTGAGCGCTCAACGAAGAAGATTAGTGTCATGCACTGTTCATTTCCTTGGGCCTTCCGTCTTTATACGTAATAGGGAATGGGATAACTCAGTGGTCAGAGCACTCTCTCTTTCCAAGCTAAGGTTAAGCAGCGTTGAGCGTGGTTACCAGTTGGATGGGTGACCGTTTGTGCGCCTTGGCTTCAGTACAGTTCCCCCAGTTCACCCAGCTATAAATGGATACCTGCCCTCTTTAGGGTCAGGGAAGGTAAAGCAGCGAGGGAGAGGAGACGGGTACCGCCCTCAATATGCTGGCCCCTAGAGAAGTGAGGTCTCTGACACCTCGTTCTTCAACGACCACTTCAGTTATGGGACATGTTTATCTTTACCTGTTTCATATATGACTGTACTCTTTATCAGTGCCACAGTAGGTAGCCTTTAGCACCTGGTTTTCCTGTCTAGGTATTTTATTTTTGTGAGCTGTCCGTTTTTCTCTCTATTTGTACATCTCTCTCTCTCTCTCTCTCTCTCTCTCTCTCTCTCTCTCTCTCTCTCTCTCTCTCTCTCTCTCTCTCTCTCTCTCTCTCTCCTCTCTTCTCTCTCCTCTTTCTCTTTCTCCAACAAGGCAAGAAAACTTTAAGAGCAGTAAAATTTTCGATTCCGAAAATTCACTGGGTCTCTTCATGTGTACGCCGCCATCAAACCACACTGTTCCCACACCCACAGGCCCATGTCTCCCGACCACACACCGCTGCCTGGCCTGCGTTCTGCACGTGAATTCTACCCCGTGTCTCCTGATGTCACCCACATTGATACCGCCACAGAAGTTGAAGATCAAAACAAAACTGACCTTGTGTGTGTGCCTGCAGTGGATACAGTGGGAGACAATGACTGTAACAGTGCACTACAGGAGGCTGAAGATTCTGGCTACAGTGTAGATGTCATCAAAGACTATGTCAGTGAACTGACAGACAGATCTCTACAGAGAAAACTGCGGGATGTGTCAAGGAATCAGGACTTTTGCCGTGTATTGGTTTGTGAAGATATGCCTTCTACAGTGATCTGTGAAAGTGATGACGTGATATTTCAATTTGACTGGACCCCTGAAAGTGACTTGCCAATGAATATCTTTTGGTTGGCCAAAAGGAACACCAAACATATGACCCAGGAAGAACGAGAAATTTATTCCAGGCTAAAGCTGTGGACACCTGCTGACCGCAAGAAGATCAAAGACGGGATCAGTGCTGGACTAGACAACTTGCATGTGGTTATGAACGCTGTCAGATTCATTCTGGGATAAACAGGACTGGCTCCTTGTGTTTTGACCAAGTATCGGGTGTATCAGTCTGCATGTGAGTGAGGAGGGAGAAAAAAGAGAGAGAGGATGTGTGCGTGTGTGCGTGCGTGCGTGCGTGCGTGCATGCATGCGTGCGTGTATGTGGCCAGGACAGCTTGACACGATGCCGAATATTTCACGTGTTTCTGTGAAGGAAGCGCATGATCCATTGGGTCTGCAGGACTGAACTTAGTGACATGGCAGCCTTGTCACGTGCCTGCTTGTTTATGATGATGTCAATTTAAAGTTTTGTTTATTGTACCCCCATCCCCACGCCTTCCCATTGCAATGGGCGAAAGCTTTATGCAATAAAATCATCAAATCAAATCAAATATTTCTCTTTCTCTCTCTGACTGTCTGTCTGTCTCTGTCTCTCTTTGTCTCTCTCTCTCTCTCTCTCTCTCTCTCTCTCTCTCTCTTTGTCTGTCTGTCTCTCTCTCTGTCTCTGTCTTTCTATCTGTCTTTCTGTCTCTCTCTCACACATATACGCGCGCGCGCACGCACGCACACACACACACACACACACACACACACACACACACACACACGCACGCACGCACGCACGCACGCACGCACGCACGCAGGCATACACAAAAGTATCAGACTGGATGTAGTGGTCATTGTAAAGACCAGGCTGCATTTCTCATCTCTTTTTCTTTTTGGTGTTTGGTATTGTAAGGGCATTACTGCGTGCCAGATGATTATGACATGCCGAGAGGGAGTGCTGGTTTGGCAAAATACGGGAGAGAGAGAGAGAGAGAGAGAGCGAAGAGAGAGAGAGAGAGAGAGAGAGAGAGAGAGAGAGAGAGATGGAGAGAGATGGAGAGAGAGACAGAGACAGAGACAGAGACAGAGGCAGACAGACAGACAGAGAGACAGACAGAGACAGAGACAGACAGACAGACAGAGATAGACTGACAGCCAGACAGAAATAAAGAGCGAGAGAGTTACAGAGAGATAGAAAGAGACAGACAGACAGACAGGCAGGCACGCAGGCAGACAGAGAGATACAGAAACAGACAGAGACAGATACTTAAGTACAGGAGACGACAGACGACAGAGAAGGAAATCATGGCATGACAGGCGGGTAGGTCTAACTTAAAATTCCCCCTGGGAGATCTAAAAAAATCTCACAACCCCAATCCACCAAACCCAGCCCCCGGATTCGACCCCCAAATTAGTGCCCCCGGGGTTGGGAAAGTCGAAAGGGCTTAACACTCGGCTACGCATCTGTGGAAAAAGGGGTGTAAGCTTAGTCGGTGATCAGAACAAGAACAGATTGTTTACCTTCCCCTTTACTATAGCCCCTTTCCCAAAAAACAACTTGTCTCTGCCGCATTTTATAACTAAACCGCAGGGTCGACGCGTAAATGATCTGGCAGGATGGAAAACAGAGGAGAGAAGGACAGGTAACAGACAGATAGCAGGCGGAGGTGGGGAGGCAGACAGCAGGCAAACAAACAGACAGGAAGGCAGGCTGACGTAGGCAGGGGGACAGACAGAAAACGACAGTCGACAGAGGGGCAGTATGCAGATAGGGAGACAGGAAAGGCAGGTGAAGACGGGAGACAGGAGGAAGGCAGCAGGGGACAGGGGGGGATGGACTGCAGACAGACGACAGACAGGAGGACAGACAACAGACAGAAAAAAAAGGGACGACCGCGAAGCAAACAGACAGACAAACAGACGACAGGAGGAGGACAGACAGACATCAGACAGGAAAAAAAAAAAAAAAAAAAAAAAAAAAAAATAAAAAAAAAATTACAAATAGAGAAAAAAAAGGTAAAAAGACACAAAAAAGGGAAAGGAAAATGGAAAGACAACAAAAACAAAAAAAAAAGAAAAAAAGGGAAAAAGAAAAACCAAAAACAAAAAAAAAAAAAAAGGAAAAAAAAAAATCAAAAAGACAGACAACAACAGACAGGGGGGGAGGACAGACAAACAGACAAACAGAATCGGGCGGGACAGACGGACATCAGACAGGGGGACAGAAACAGACAAACAGACATCAGGGGGGAGGGGACGACAAAAAACAAAAACAGTCAGCAGGCAAAAAGACAAACAGACAGCCAGGCATGCAGATGGTAACCCGCGGGCAGACAGAAAGACAATCCCAAAAAGCAGGGAAAGGGGGGAATAGTCAGAGGCCAACCATCGATTACAAAACCCTGACAGACTTAACTGTATTGCCCATTCACGTCACGGGCATTGAATGCTAGACCCAAACAAAAGGGACAGACAGACGACAGACAGACAGACAGACAGGCAAAAAACAGACGGACAAAGGCAACGACAACAGCGAACAGAGAGTCATCAGACAGACAGACAGCAACCAAGAGTAAACAAGCGACAGACAATGGCAGAAAAGCCCAAAAAACCCAGACAGAAACAGGTAATAGTGGTTTTGGTACCATGGCAAAAGCCTCAAACAGAGAGACAGCAGACGGCAAACAGACGACAGAGAGACAGACGGGGACGAACAGATGTCACAAAAATCCAGGAGAAACAGGACATAGGGGATGCGGTGTTGAAGAAAAAGGCGGATAGAAGACAAAAGACAACAGAGGCAAACAACACAAGACACACAGAGAGACAGAAAGAGGGCAGAGGACGACAGAGGGAAAAATCAGAAAAACAAAAAGAGAGACACCAACGACGACAAACAGATAAGCAAAAC
>CM054162.1:3150744-3155744 GCA_028751875.1 Rapana venosa
GCTTAACCTTGGCTGGGGGAAAGCGAGTGCTCTAACCACTGAGCTATCCCGTCCCCTCGTTCTACAGCTACACTTCCCATATTCACCAATGACGAGATTGTTCCGTATGCGACCATTTAAGCCCAACATTTAGGTAACCACATTCCGACTTCGGGATGATGACACCAGTGTGCATGGGATTATTTGTTGGTCAGGTTATTTGAGCAACACTCTCAAACCTCCCATCCTTAAAGATGAAGCTCAACTGTGTGGTCCCAGTCTTCCCACTGAGCCCACGGCACACTCACTCTGGGTAGGAGCCGGCCGGAGTCCGAAAAATCCCTCTGACTCTTATAAAAGGGAATCGAACCCGTGACCTTCCAGTTCGAAATCCAAGGCGCTAACCACTGCGCCATGGCGGCTGGTTGTCTATGGCAAATTTACTCAGGGTAAAAACCGACCGGTGCCCCCCCCCCAAAAAAAAAAAAAAAAAAAAAAAAAAAAAATTAATTAATTAACAAATCACAATGACTATTCCAGGATTCGAACCCTCAACCTTCCAGTCCTTAACCTAAGGCGTTAACCACTGCGCCAAGTTTGTTGGCACTGGACGATTAAAAAAAAAAGTATCAGTGCAGACTGTCTTAAAGCGTGTTGGCCTCGTGACCTGGTAAACACTCCCCTGTGATGCTTTCTGAACAACCTGACGCTGGACCCAGTGTTAGCTCCAGGGGAGAGACATGTTTGATTAGACAGACAGACAGACAGGCAGGCAGACAGACAGATAGGCAGACAGACAGACAGACAGACAGACAGACAGACAGACAGGCAGACAGACAGATAGGCATAATCCCATGCCATCAACAGCCCCAACCCCATCACCCTGCCGGAGAGTAAACCTTTATGTGTGTGTGTGTGTGTGTGTGTGTGTGTGTGTGTGTGTGTGTGTGTGTGGTGTTTGTGTGTTTGTGTGTGTGTGTGTGTGTGCGTGCATGCGTGCGAGCGTGTGTGTATACATTTGAACTTGTAAAGAAAACACCAAACAAACCCTTTTTATTGTAACTGACTGCATGTGAATGAGTAGGATGAATGAAAGCGCTTTGATTTGTTTTGTTGGAAGATATAGCGCTATATAAATTCCATGTATTCTTCTTCTTCTTCTTCTTCTTCTTCTTCTTCTTCTTCTTCTTCTTCTTCTTCTTCTTCTTCTTCTTCTTCTTCTTCTTCTTCTTCTTCTTCTTCTTTCTTCGCAATTCTTCTTCGCAATTCTTCTTGTTCTTCTTCTTGTTCTTCTTCTTCTTCTTGTTCTTGTTCTTCTTGTTCTTCTTCTTGTTCTTCTTCTTGTTCTTCTTCTTGTTCTTCTTCTGTTCTTCTTCTTCTTCTTCTTCTTCTTCTCCTTCTTCTTCGCATTCTTCTTCGAATTCTTCTTCTTGCATTCTTCTTCTTCGAATTCTTCTTCGCAATCTTCTTCTTTTCTTCGCAATTCTCTTCTTCTTCTAGGCATAATTCGAATCTACACTCTCGCGTTCTGACTTTTTGAACTGAGCTCTTCCGCCTCCCTCTCCCCCTCTCCCTCACCTCCCTCCTCTCTCCACTCCCTCCTCCTCTCTCTCCCCTTTCTGCCCCTACTTCATCTTACCTGTCGTAAATTGGATGATAGTTTTGTTTCCTTTTGCCTACCTGAACCTTATGTTTATAGCATGCGTGCATTCCTCAAGGTAAAGCTATTATGTTTTAAAAAAAATTATTATCTTTATATTTCGGAGATAATGGAATAAGCACTCCTGTGGGTGGTTTTTTTTTACATCCAGTCCCCTTGTTTAAGCAGTTTTGTCACTGTTGTCATCCGTTATCACCGGCACACAATGGCCTACTGTTCTGCAAAGCGGAACGGGTTTTAACGTGTGCGCAAGATGTTCTGCGTGCGTTCGCACACGGGGCCTCGGTTTATAGTCTCATCTGAAGGACTTTGGGGGAGAGAGTGGAGTCGTGCTAGTGGGTTTAAGGTCATTCCATACTTTATCGAACGCTATAGAGATTCGAACGCAGAACTCTAGTTCCTGGATAATTTGAAGAGTGATTTTGTCTATCTCTCTCTTTGGATATGTCTATGCCTCTGTATCTCTGTATCTGTCTCTGTCTTTGTCTGTCTGTCTTTCTCTGTCTGACTGTTTCTATCTGTCTCTGTCTCTCTCTGTCTGTCTGTCTGTCTATTTCACTTTCTATTTATCTGTGCCAATTGTCTGTATGCCTGTCTATCTATCTATCTATCTATCTATCCATCTATCTATCTATCTATCTATCTATCTATCTACTTATCGATCTGACTATCTTTCTTTCTATGTGTCTGCCTGTCTATTTGTCTTTCTGTCTATCTATCTACCTGTCTACCTATCTCCCTATCTATCTATTTATCTATCTATCTATCCATCCAAGCATACCTACTTGCTTAAGCACAAACAACATATGTGTGTAAAGAAGGCGATGCAGGTAACACAGGTAAATGTTGGCAAAGGTAGCTAACTTTGCTAGGTAAAAAATACAGAAAACCTGTTGTGCATTTTCCAGTCCCAACATGGGGGAATTCCCTGCCATCATCTGTCCATCATTTTCCGAAAACTCTAGGGGCAAGAAGTGGCCGTCTGTTGCAGGCTGAAGCCAAGGGTGACTGCTGCTGCTGCTGCTGCTGCTGATGACGATGATGATGATGATGCTGATGCTGCTGCTGCTGCTGCTGCTGCTGATGATGATGGCTTTGTGCACGTGCCGCTGTTAAACCGTGGCGGGTTCACTGCGTGTGTCTTTGCAGTGAAGAAATCTGTGTGTGTGTGTGTGTGTGTGTGTGTGTGTGTGTTGTGTGTGTGTGTGTGTGTGTGTGTGATGTGTGTGTGTGTGTGGTGTGTGTGTGATTGGGGTGGGGGTAACGGGCGTGTGTGTGAGCGAGGGGGGGGGGGGGTGATAAAGTGCGAGTGTGTGAGTAGGGGGGTGTTAAAGCATGTGTTTGTGTGGGCGGGGGTGGGGGGTGGATGGTGGTAAGGGGGTATGTGTGTGTGGGAGAGGGGGGGTGGGGGTAAAGTGTGAGTGTGTGTAGGGGGATGTTAAAGCATGTGTGTGTGTGTGTGTGTGTGTGTATGTGTGTTCTTCTTTAATTTAACGTCTTTTCACATTACGTGATATTAGACAAGTGTGTGTGTGTGTGTGTGTGTGTGTGTGTGTGGTGTGTGTGTGTGTGGTGTGTGTGTGTGTGAGCGCACATGTGTGTGCACGTGTGTGTATGTGAGTGTGTGTGTGTAAGTGTGTTTGTGTGTATGTGAAAGAGAGAGAGAGAACATACATGGGTGTAGATCTGTGTACATATTTGTGTATAGAGTGTGTGTGAGTGTGCGGGCGCGCGTGTGTTTGAATGTGTGTGTGTGTGCGTGCGTGCACGTGTATGTATGCCTGTGTGTGATTGTGTGTGTGCATGTGTGTGTGTGTGTGTGTTATGTGTGTGTGTGTGTGTGTGTATTTGGGTGTATATGCATGTGTGTGTAAGGTATGTGTGTGTTGTGCGTGTGTGTGTGTGGTGTGTGTGTGTGTGTGTGTGTGTGTGTGTGTGTGTGTGTGTGTGTGTGTGTGTGGTGTGTGTGCATAGGTACTGTATACTCTACATCAGCTAGGAATCTGTAGGCCTACATAGTTGTGATGTTTAAAAAAAAGAATAATATTATGTTAAGAAATCAAATGGAATAAAATTTAACTTGAACAGGAACAACAAATATCTGTTATAAAAACCGACTGACTGGGCTCTTACTCAAGCCTTTCACTATTTCTAGCATTTTAAGATTATCAAACAAAATGTCTGTGTGGGATAAACTAGCAGAGTTGTTGTTAGACAACCAAGCCGGCAAATAAGGCTTCAACTGATCACAATAAAACATAACATGTTGTGGCGTAATCTGATCACCACAAATACATGACACATTTCGACTGAATTTCGTTTTGAGAGCATCGAGCCTTAGTCTGTATATCAGACTTGTCAACAGTCTATGACACAATTTGTTCTGATCAGAGAAATCGTTGTATTTAGACTTTGTCGACTTAGGTCTTGCACATTCTTTTGAATGATAAGTTTCATGATATAGAGAGCCAAACTGATCCCAGCAAGTCTTCTTTAGAAGACAATATCCCTCTTGTAAAGACAGCGGCAGTTGCATTTTGATGGTATTTTCCTTGTTCATTGCACCCCTTTTAGCTGTGCAATCTGCCCATTCATTTCCCCAAAGACCACAATGGGATGGAATCCAACAAAATTGTATACAGGTACCACGTGTGGACAAAAAATGAATTATATGAACAATTTCAGTCACAATTTCACCTCTTATATTAGTACTAAAGGATTGTAAAGACTGTAGCACAGACTTCGAATCAACACAGAATAATACTTGTACACAGGTGTGTGTGTGTGTGTGTGTGTGTGTGTGTGTGTGTGTGTGTGTGGTGTGTGTGTGTGTGTGTCTCTGCCTGTCTGTCTCTCTCAATGAATTAATCGATGACCGGCGCTTACCCTATGGCTTGTAACGCTTAACGGCAGGAACAGTCATTGGTGCTTTGGCTATCTGTCTCTGTCTGTCTGTCTGTCTCTCTCTCTCTCAGACACACACACACACACATACACAAATAATGTAGTGTTTATAATCTAGTGAAGGCATTACGTTTTATCTACATGCTTTTCTCACCCTCTCACACTCCTGTGATATCAAAATAGTTCACCTTTCGAACTGACAAAGGTTTTACACTTTTCTTCTTGAGAAAACGTTGGCACACACACATGTACGCATTCACGTAGGCACAGGCATGCTATCGAAAGGAGTTAAATGTTGGAGGGTGCCAATGAGTACATTCAGAAAGGCAGGCAGGCAGGCAGGCTAGCGGACAAGCACGCATGCACGCATGCACACACCAGAGAGAGAGAGAGAGAGAGAGAGAGAGAGAGAGAGAGAGAGAGAGAGAGAGAGAGAGAGAGAGAGAGAGAGAGAGAG
>CM054162.1:3173244-3175744 GCA_028751875.1 Rapana venosa
AATAAGCACTCATGTGCTCTTTTACATCCAGTCACCATATGTACGCGATTTTGTAAATTTTGTCTTTTCCCACCAGCACACAACGGCCAACTCTTCCGAAAAGCAGAACGGGTTTTAACATGTGTGCAAGATGTTCGGCATGCGTTTGCACACGGGGCCTCGGTTTATAGTCTCACCCGAAGGACTTTTGGGGAGAGTGGAGTCTACGCTGATGTTAACTCTAGAGGAAAACTCCTCTTGAACGAGATTCGAACTCGGGTCATCAGATCACGAGCGCAATGCGCATTACTTTAACCACCAGGCTATCCCGTTCCCCATAGATGTATTGACAAATAATACCTTAAACATCACACCACCTTAAGATGCATTGACAACAATAAATAACACAAAAAACACCACCATCATACCAACAAAAGCCAGTAAACATTTATTTTTTTAAATCGAAAAAAACAATAACCAATAGCAAAGAAGAAAGAAAAAACTGGAATAAATCACAAAACCAATTACATTCACACCTACACACACGCCATGAAAAATGAGCTGTTACCAAAGAAAGCGAGCAGATAAAGAGGAATGTAATGCGATATTCCATAGAAAGGGAATTGTCTGTGCAGAAGGAATAAGGACAAACAAGTTGTTTGTATGTTCAGCTTGGCGCGAAACAAAAAACCCCCACAAAAGAGAACAAGCAAACAAACACGAACATAAGGGGAAAAAGATACACGAAAACAACACACAAAAACAGAAAAAAAAGCACACGCACAGAAATGCCACCAAATACAACGTCTTCCTGGTTCTGCACAAAGTGCCTGTGTTTGTATATGTAGGGTGTAGCTTTCCTTCAGTGGTGTGCTTCATTAAATTTTTGCATATCTGTCTATCTATCTATCTATAGATTCTCTCTCTCTCTCTCTCTCTCTCTCTCTCTCTCTCTCTCTCTCTCTCTCTCTCTCTATCTATATATATATATATATATATATATATATATATATATATATATATATATATATATTGTAGCTTTAGTTCCTTGATGTGCATTTATCAATTTCAGACCTTCATTACGCTTAGAAAATCTCTCTGTCTGTCCGTCGTCTGTCTGTCTGTCTGTCTCTGGCTCTCTGGTCTCTGTCTGTCTGTCTTTCTCTCTCTCTTGTATCTGTGTCTGTCTGTCTGCCTGTCTCTCTCTCTCTTCTCTCTCTCTCTTCTCTCTCTCTCTCTCTCTCTCTCTCTCTCCTCTCTCTCTCCTCTCTCCTCTCTCTCTCTCTCTCTCTCTTTCTTATGAAAAGCACGGCAAACAACATAAACCAAACATACCCCTCTCCCCTTGTGTTAGTAAGGCTAAATTGTCATTATGCCTTGGGTATACATACATGCGTGTAGTTTTATAATGCCATACACCTTTCGTCTTTTCTTTTTTTGTTTTGTCTATTCGCATCAACATGTTTTAAAATATATTATTTTGTTATTAGGTAATTAACAGATTCTCTTGTTATACAAAAAATTATTTTAAAAAACATTGTTAACTGTACTCAAGTCTGCGATTTAAAAATACCACAAGCAAAAGAAAGGTGTCTAATACCCATTAAACAGAGATATGCTTTTTTCCCCTTTGTTAACTAATTTGCCTTTTGTTTATATTTTAGTTTTCCTTTTTTAAAAAAAATTCGTTTTTATTATCTATTTTATTCTTGTATATATCTGGTTATTTATCGCTGTAACTGAAAAAGAGAACAACAACCCCTCACAAATGTCTTCTAGTTTTTGTTTGTTTGTTTTTTCTTTTTTTTTCTTTTCAAGTGTAGGCAGATAATTTTCACGAAGATTACCTCCCATCGCATTATTCCCTCCCATCGGCCTGTTGTTTATGTTGCGTGAGTGTAATTGTGTCCCCCTTTTTTTCTTTCAAATATAGAGTTGTTTTTGCTTGTTTGTTTTGTTTTGTTGTTTATATTGGTTCGTCTGTTAAACACTATTCCTTTGAAAAACCTGAAGAATATAAAATTATGAAGCCAAGTATCTTTCTTGTGGCAATTAAAAAAGCAACAACATTTCAATTTTATTGCTAATTTTGATTGTTTTGTTGGTTGCGACTTCTGTGAGTTGTTTGTTTGTTTTTAAACCCACTCAAGTTCTGATGCTGCTGCTTTCCAATTGCATTCACCAAGAAGCATTACAATCAAATTCAATCAGAACTTTTTTTTCCGAGCTTCCGAACCTTCTGGAAAGTCTGTGCTAGGTATTTCCTCTTTTCTATCTCTCTCTTTATTTCTGCCGTGTTCCTGTTTCTTCTTGTCACCCTCTTTGTGTCTAGTTTCTGCCTACTCGGTCCATTCTTCTGCCATTTTTCCAGACATACATAACATATATCACTTCTCCCCTACACTGAAGTTGGATGTGCTGGGCCTGACACGACAGGCGCTTAACGGCAGCGCAACGCATTTTTGCTTATATGATATAGAATAATAATTGCTGCCTGAGCTTCCGAAGAAGAAGAAGCAAC
>CM054162.1:3183244-3193244 GCA_028751875.1 Rapana venosa
CTTCTTCTTCTTGCTCTTTTTCCTCTTCTTCTTTTTCCTTCATTCTTTTGTCTTCTCTTCTTCTTCTTCTTCTTTCTGTCTTCATCTTCTTCGTTCTTCTTCTTCATTCTTCTTCGTTTCTTCTCTTCTTCTCTTCTTCTTCAATTCTTCTTTCTTCTTCTACTTCTTCTCGTCTTCTTCTTCTTCTTCTTCATTTCTTCTTCTTCTTTTCTTCCTCGCTTCTCTTCTTCTTTTCTTTCTCGTCTTCTTCTCTTTCCTCTTCTTCTCTTCTTCTTATCTCTATCTTCTTCTTCTTCTTTCTTCTTCTTCTCTTCTGTCTTCTTCTTCTTCTCTTCTTCTTCTTTTTTTTAAGCTCAGATAGCAAATATTGGTGTCCGCCATAATTATGAGCTAAAATACGTTGCGCTGCTCTTAAGCACCTGCAGTCAGGCCCAGCACATCCGACAATGGCAGTAGGTAAAGAACTGCTATCTTTTAGCATTTTCTGAATAGAAAAAAGAACGCAATGCTGAACAGAAGCAGAAAACACACATGGATGTAGAAAGAAAAAAACAAGGCGAATAAAAATAGTAAAAAATGAATTCCAGCACAAATTTCAGAAGTGATGCTTATACGGAAGTTCCCCGTATCCCCATGGAATGGATGTGAATGAAAGCTACCTGATTAACCCTGTTCACTGACTAATGCAGCAGCTAACACTGATCATTTGTTGTAAAAAGTTGTAATTTGGATATTATCAGATATTTCAGAATTTATGCTTGTCGTCAATATGATGGAATCGGTATGGTGATGGATGATGAGATACCTGTTATTTGATATGTATGTCATTATGTAAATGTAGTAGAACATGATAAATGTATTTGTATTTATCGTATTATTCATATTATATTTAGTATGATCAGACTGTATGTATGTTGTATGTATGTATTTGTCATGTTGATGTATTATGTATATGTATATGCATGTAATTATGTATTATGTATGTTGTTTAGTGTATGTATGTAATGTATGATGTATGATGCATGCTCCAGATGATGCAATATGTATGATGTATGAATTTTATGAGTATATATGTTGTGGATGAAATTTGTTATATATGATGAATGGATGGATATCAGTGTTGACTTGGTCATTATGTAAATGAGATGTATGCATAGAAAGATATTCATGCATTGCATGTTGCATGTCATGAATCAATAGTTTATGAACACGTAATCATGTAAAAAAATTGTATTGTAGTTAAAACGATAATTTTGCTTGTTTGTTGATGTTATCAGATAGGTGGATAGGAAAAATCTTACATTTGTATGACTGTCCAGAAATTGTCAAAACAGGTATATAGAGTATATTGGTACTCCTTTGACAACGAAACACTGTTATGCAGATAACAGACAATGCAGTTCCGGACGTGCTATAGTTCGATTAAAGATAAAAAGTCAGAAAGTAATAACAGGATTTTTGGTACTGGATTAGTGTTGAAACACGTGATACTTGGATCAGCACTGTCTAGAGTCCCTCTGCTTCACACATCGCTAGGTCAAAGTTGGGTGGTTATCCCACCTTGGCAAACTGTTTCCGCCTAGTAGTGCATCCTTGGCTCTGTCTTTCGCCATCACCCAGTGATAAGATAGGGGATACTAGCCTCATTTAGGTAGTAAAACACAGGGAAGGAAAAGCTTCAGGTCAGAGGTGGTCCCCCATTCCATATGCTGGCTTTCCAGAAAGAGGCCTGATGCTTCTCGTTCCGCAGCTACTTGTAAATGGTAAACCTGTTCCACTTTAGCGGCTTAAGGGACAGTAAAACAAGGGAGGGATAGTCCCTGTCAAATGGCTGCGCTAGAAAATCCTCAGCTTAGGTAAACAAGATGACGACACATTGATTGAAAAGAAGAAGAAATGGAGGTGCCTGCATTTGAGCGACACCTTGTGACTTCATACAGTTGGAAGAAGCGTAAATGGGTTCCTCTTTGGGTGGAAGAAAGCAGCGAGGGTAGGAAGGAAACTTTAATTGGTAAGGCAGGAGAAAGATCATTCTAAAGAGGTGTACAGGAAACAAGGAGAAACAAAGAGAGGATAGAGAAAGAGGGAATTCCTACAACATAATTCAGAAAGTAGAGATGCTTGGTATTTTTTAACTGACAGCATCCTGGCGGCATGCACGGTGGAATAGTAATGAGTGAATATCTTATGAGCAGATAGTGAACATAGCCAGACCCCCCATTCAACCACAAGGGGTGACACGCAGAAGAAACACCAAGGCTGAAGATGGTCACCTCCATATTCCTCAGGAGAGGAACCCCTATTCTTCTTAACTCCAGCCAAATCTGTTCTCGCTAGCAGGGAAGAGAGGAAGGAGAGAGAGAAGGAGAGAAGAGATGAGACAAGAGGAAGAGAGAGAGAGATGAAAGGGAGCAGGACAAAGACAGACAGACGACGAGCAGAGAGAGAGAAGACAAGGATGAGAGAGAGACAAGAAAGAGAGAACAGAGAGAGAGATAACAGAGAAGAGACAGAGAGAAAGACAGATAGCAGACAGAAGGAGAGAAGAGAAGAGAAATACAAAAAAGAGCAGAGAGAGACGAGAGAGAAGAGAAGAAGACAGAGAGCAAGAAAGAGACTAGAGAGAAGAGAGAGAGAAGAAAATATATAATATATATATAAGAGAGAGAGAAGAGAGAGAAGACGAGACAGACAGGACAGACAGACAGACAGACAGACAGACAGACAAGAGAGACAGAGACAAGAGAGACAGACAGAAGATAGACAGACACAGCGGGACAGAGAGAGAGACGAGAAGACAGAGACAGACAGACAGACAGAGAAAGAGAGGGGGAGAGAGAGACAGAGAAACAGAAGAGAGACAGAGATAGAGAGAAGAGAGACAGATTAGACGAGGGAGAGAGGCGAAGAGAGAAAGACAGACAGAGAGACAAGAGGAGAAGACAGAGAGAGACGAGAAGGAAGAGAGAGAAGAGAGAGAGCTGTTGCATCAGCAACAATCAACCCTCTGGACACTGAAGACGCATTGAAAAGTCAAAAAGTGGACGGCTTGTCACTGTCACTTCTGCAAGCTTCCTGCTACAACCTTTTCCCTGAAGAAGCAGTCATTGAAAATGAAGAAAACTTGTCGACTGCTGCAATGAAGCTGATACTATGGCAATAGCTCTCCACAACACAATTCTACAGAACACATCCGTTAACGAATAACTGACATTTCCGCAGCCTTTGACTATGAAGTGATACATAGGACAACCCTCCGTCATGACAAATCGCATCTAACTACACCCACTCTTAACCAATACCTGCACTTATTCTCTGCTGGCCTATTCTCTGGGACCTCCTGTCTTTAATGCTTCTCCTCCTCTGGTCCATATTGCCTGTGCTAAGAAAACTTTTTAAAAAGATACGATTTCTGCCCGTCCTTGATTCGATGCGCTGGCACTGACTTTTGTAGGTGCTTAACGCCATCGTACACCTGCCTTTTGATACAGAAAGACCAATAAAGATACGATTCCCCCGGGAAGGATCGACGGCTGACAGCAGTGAATACGGCAACCGCGTAACAACCTTCAATGAAGACAAAAGAAAAAGAAGAAGAAGAGATTGGGAAAGAAGAAGAGAAAAAAGAAAAAGCGAAAGAAGAAAAGAGAATGAGCAAAAAATTTCACCCCAGCCTTGTTTACCCCTGTAAAACCGCAATGGACCACTGTCAGACCAAACCTGTGGTAGCCAAAGACGCGGTGCCCCTGGGGGTATCTGGGGAGGTCACCACTATAAATAACATCCCCCCTTTAACTGCAATGCTGGAATAAACATTTTAAAATATTCCCACCCCTCTCTTTGTTTCTTGGGGACGGATAGCTCAGTGGTCGGAGCACTCGCTTTCCCCCCAGCTAAGGTTAGGCGTGGTTACCACATTGGATGGGTGATCGTTTGCGCGTCTTGCTTGGCTTCAGACAGTTCCTCCATTAACCCAGCTGTAAATGGGTACCTGCCCTTTTTAGGTCAGGGAAGGTAAAGCAGCGAAGGGAGAGGAGATGGGACCGCCCTCAATATGCGGTCCCTAGAGAAGTGAGGTCTCTGACGCCCGCTCCCCTAGACCTTATAGGTTATGGGACACCTTTACCTTATTTTACCTCTTTGTTTTTGTCCCATTTTCTTCCTTCACCTCCTTCTTGTCTCTTTTCTGCCCTCTTGGTCCATTCTCCTGCCTTTTTTTCTTCAATAAATACATAACAGAAAGCAATTTTCTCTCTAGCCGAAGTCGGATGAGCTAGGTCTGTCTTGTCAGGCCGCTCCTGTTTCATTTCATAGCTATCCCGGCTTTTCAACAGCCAAAAATCCCATCACCATGCCAAAGTGTATAACATGTGTGTGTGTGTGTTTGTGTGTGTGTGTGTGTGTGTGTGGGGTGTGTGCATTTGGACTTTTTTAGAACAAATTACTTGCTATTGGTTGCATGGCTGTGTAAGAATGAGTTGAGTGCAAGCGCTTTGATTTGTCTGTGCAAGATACAGCGCAAAATAAATTCCCTTTATTTTTTATTATTATTATTATTTTTTATTATTATTATTATTATTATTATTATTATTAAAATATTATTATTATTATTATTATTATTATTGTCAGGTGATTAACGGTAGCGCGACGCAATTTTTACACATATGACATGATAAATAAAAGCTGTCTGAGCGCTTGACAAAGAAGAGGGGCGTGAAAACACACATCCAGACAACAACATTTTAGCATAAAAACAAGAAGCCAGAAAGCATTGTTTTTATTGATTTGATGTTGTTGTTTTTTGTTGTTGTTGTTGTTTGTTGTTGTTGTTGTTTTCTTCTTTCTTCTTCTTCCTTCTTCTTTCTTCTTCTTCTTCTTCTTCTTTTTTCTTCTTCCTTCCTTCTTCTTCTTCCTTCTTCTTCTTCTCTTTTTCTTCTTCTCCTTTCTTCTTTCTTCTTCTTCTCTTCTTTTCTTCTTCTTCTTTTTCCCTTCTTTTCTCTTCTTCTTCTTCTTCTCTTCTTCTTCTTCTTCTTTCTTCTTCTCGAATGTCAGATAAAGGGCAAAGACATCCAGAAATCCTGTGAAGTTTAATTTTTACAAACAACAAAAAATCATCCCCCACACACACACACACACACACACACACACACACACACACACACACACACAAACACCCCACACCCCACACCACAAACACCACACCTCTCAAAAACAAGTCATAGACAACCAGGCCAACCATATACAACCTCAAACTATTTCCCCCCCACACCTCCCTTTACATTTTGTAAAAACTAAAGCCGGAGAGGGGGAAGGCCCCAAATTATCTTCCCAGGGAAATACTGTCAATTACGAAAAGAAAAAAGCTGTTTGAGTTAAACTTACAACAGAAATAAACTAGAGAAAATAGCAACTCTTCTTAGTGTTTAACAAAACTCCTCTCCTCCTCTCTCCTCCCCCCCCCCCTCTCTTTTCCTCTCTCTCTCTCTTCCTCTCTCTCTCTCCCCTCTCCCTCTCCTCCTCCCTTCCCCTCTCCCCTCTTCTCCTTCTCTCCTCTCCCTCCTCTTCTCTCTCCTTCTCCTCTCTCTCTCTCTCTCCCCCTCTCTCTTCCCTCTTCTCTCCTTCCTCTCTCTTTCTTCTCTCCCTTCTACTCTCCCCTCACTCTCACCTCCTCTCTCTCCCCAAAAACCTCCCCCTCTCCTCTCCCTCTTCTGATATACATTCAGAGGTTGTGCTGTTAATATTTTTTCTGACATTGTTTGAACCCTTTTCTGCAACACAAAGCATCAACAAAGCTACAAATGAAAAAAAGACGGGAAAAGAAAAAACACCCAAAGCAGACAAAAAAACATTTCAGCAAATAACAGGAAATGGTTTGGGTTTTGTTTGTTTGTTGTTGTTGTTGTTTTTAATAACACCCCATGTACATTCACATCAGACCCGTGCTGTTTCCACAACTAGTTATTGTAACACTTAGACAAAAAAAACCCGCATAAACAGGTACACACAATGAAAACAATAAAGAACCCAACAAAAACTGTTTCAGAAAGAAGGGAGACAAATGCAGTCACGAAGCATGCACGCTATAAAACCGGGCCAGACGTTTCTTGTTGTTGTTGTTGTTGTTGTTGTTGTTGTTGTTGTTCTTCTTCTTCTTCTTCTTCTTCTTCTTTTTTCTTCTTCTTCTTCTTCTTCTTCTTCTTCTTCTTCGCAATTTCTTCTTCTTCTTCTAAAGCCCAGCAATTTTGGGTTTGTCCCCATAATTATGAGCCTTAAAATTTACGTTTGCGCTCTCTTAAGCACCTGCCAGTCAGCCAGACATCCGACAATGGCTAGGAAGAACTGTTTATCTTTTATGCATTTTTCTGAATAAGAAAAAAGGACGGCAAAGATGAACCAAGAAGCAGAAAAAAACACATGGGTGGTGACCAGGAAAAAAATGAAAAGGCGAAGACAAAGAGGATAGAAAAGGGGGAAATTCCACCCACGAAAATTCCAAAGTTAGGATGTTTTAATACTGACGGGATTCCCGGTATCCCCACGGGAAAGGATGTGAAGAAAGCTACCTGTTAAATTATACCCGCGTGTTCATCTGAGTGCTAAAGAGCAGCTAACACGTTCCTTTTTGTTGTTAATTGAATATTTATAGATAATATATTAATGAATTCACAGCAATTGTCATTCAATGAAAGAGACTGTATGTATTATGTATTTTATGTATGATGTATGTATGTATGAAAGATGTATGTATGTATGAATGTTGTATGTATGTATGTATGTATTTAAGTATGTATGTATGTATTATGTAGTATGATGTATAGTATGATGTATGTATGTATGTATGCATGTATGATGTATTTTGTGTATGTATGAAATGTATGCATGTATGTGTGCATGTATGTGTGTATGTATGAATGTATGTATGTATGTATGCATGCATGCATGCATGTATGTATGGTATATTGTATGTATGTTATGGATGTATGGATGTATGGATGCATGCATGCTTAGCATGCATGTTGTATGTATGCATGTATGTGTGTATGTATGATGCATGTGTGTGTATGTGTGTGTGTATGGATGGATGGATGGATGGATGGATGGATGGATACACGTTTTTGACATTGTCATTCAGTAAATTGTAGGAGAGAAAAGAAAAGAGTATTTTCACTTTTCGCTATTTGCCCATTCATAATTCATATTCTTTTATGACAGCCACACGTTTTTCAATATGTTTGGTTGTTTGTTTTTAGGTTTTTTAAAATATTTTTGTTTTGTTTAGTTTGGTTTATCTAAAAGAGTCAGGAAAAGGGAAATAATCTTTACAGATTTTTTTGGACTGGATCTAGATATAGAGAAGATATCAGGTGATACTTGGTAATCTGTGAAAATGAACGACTGTATGCATAAGAACGACGCATCAGGCGTTGCTGATAAAGTTGAATAAAGATAATGAACGAACATATAAAAACAATGTTTGAGCTTAAAGCATGAAGACACCTGGTTGTGTTGAACACACATGTACAGATAGGTGGATCAGCAAGGTCTAGAGGTAACACACCTGCCTAGAAAGCAAACACTCCAGGTTCAAAGTATGTGGTGGTTCGATCCCCCTTTGTGCCCGAAACTTTTCTCCAAGTCCGCTAGACCATGAGTGCTTCTCTGGGTGCTAGTCTTTCGGATAACACGATAAACCGAAGTTCAGTGTGTAACAGGCATTTTGTGTACGTTAAAACACGGGACGGGATAGCTCAGTGGTCAGAGCGCTCGCTTTCCCCAAGCTAAGGTTAAGCAGTATCGAGCGTGGTTACCACTTGGATGGGTGACCTTTAGTGCACCTTGGCTTAAGTACAGTTTCCCAGTTCACCCAGCTGTAAATGGGTACCTGCCTCTTTAGGGTCAGGGAAGGTAAAGCAGCGAGGGAGAGGAGATGGGCGCCGCCCTCAATATGCTGGCTCCTAGAGAAGAGAGGTCTCTGATGCCTCGCTCCGCTACGACTACATAGGTTATGGGACACCTTTAACTTTACCTTCAAAAGCGCCAGTAACAACAAGGGAGTAGTCCCTGACAAAATTCTGCAGAAAAAAAACCACTCTGGTAGGGAAACAAATACACACATAGGTTGGAAAAGAAAAGAAATGGGTGGCACTGCTCTTGTGGCGACACACTGTCCGACTTCTGCGTGGGAGAGAACTAATGTCTGTTCAATCTTTCTGGAAAGAAAGGCAGGAGAAAGGACCAAGAAGGCAGAAACTAAACATTAAAGAGGTGACAGGAACAAGGAAGAAACAAAGAGAGGGATAGAAAAGAGGGAATTCCTACAACATAATTCTCAGAAAGTGGAGATGTTGGTATTTTTTATACTGACAGATCCTGGCGGCAGCACGGTGGAATAGTAATGAGTGAATATCTATGAGCAGATAGTGAACATAGCCAGCTCCCCCATTCACCACAAGGGGGACAGCGTCAGAAGCAGCCATGGCTGAAGATGGTCACCTCCACTTCCTCAGGTGGCAGGACCCCAATTCTCATCTTCACTCCAGCCAAATCTGTTCCCGCCCCTAGCAGAGAGAGAAAAGAGAGAGAGAGAGAAGAGAGAGAGAGAGAGAGAGAAAAGAGAGAAGGGAGAGAGGGGAGAAGAGAGAGAGAGAGAAGAAGAAAGAGAGAGAGAGAAAAGACAGACAGACAGAGAGAGACATACCCACAGAGACAGAGGAGACCCGAAAGAGAGACAGAGAGAGAGATACAGAGAGAGAGGGCAGAGAGAAAGACACAGAAAGAGACAGAGAGAGAGAGAGAGAGAGAGATATATATATATATTAAAATAAGAGAAGAGAGAGAGAGAGAGAGACAGACAGACAACAGACAGACAGACAGAAAAGAGACAGAGAGAGACAGAGACAAGAGAGACAGACAGACAGATAACAACACACGGGAGAAAAGAGAGAGACAGACAAAGACAGACAGACAGACAGCAGAGAGAGGAGGGGGAGAGAGACAGAAAAAACAGAAAGAGAGACAGAGATAGAGACTGAGAGACAGAGACGATAGACAGACAGGGGGAGAGAGCGACAGAGAGAAAGACAGACAGAGAGAAAGAGGAGAGAGAAGAGAGAGAGAGAGAGAGAGAGAGAGAGAGAGAGAGACAGACAGACAGAGAAAACAAGAGGCAGACAGACAGACAGACAGACAGACAACAAAGACAGAAAGAGAGAGCTTGTTTTCATTCCTACAACTTTTCCCCAACCCTCTGGCATCTTCTGAGAATGCGTCATTGAAAAGTTGAAAAACTTGTCGGCTTGTCACTGACAACTTCTGCATAGCTTCCTGCCACAACTTTTCTGACAGAACACATCCGTTAACACATGAAAAAAACACCCTGTCCGACAGCGCTGACAATGAAGCTGATGACTAAGGGGACAACGGCATCGACAACAACGACAACGTACTACACCCACAACATCAACCAATGACCTGACACTATTCCCCTGTGGCCATCTTGGGGACTTGTCAGTATAAAATAGCATCCCCTCCGTCTGGAAAATCTGTGCTAAAAATCCCATCTTTTCTAACCTTCTCTTAGTTTCTGCCTCGTTCCTTTTCTTCCTGTCACCTCCTTCTTGTTTATGCTCTGCCTTCTTGGTCTATTCTCCTGCCTTGTTGACTACAGAAAGACTTAAAAGATATCGATTCTCTCCCGCGTTGAATTTGTATGCGCTGGGCCTGACTTGTCAGGTGAATAACGGCAGCGTAACAACCTTTTTTCTCATATGAAAGACAACAATAGAAGAAGAAGAAGAATTGGGAAGAAGAAGAAGAAGAAGAAGAATTGCGAAGAAGAAGAAGAATTGAGAAGAAGAAGAAGAAAAGAAGAAAGAAGAAGAAGAAGAAGAAGAAGAAGAAGAAGAAGAATTGCGAAGAATTGCGAAGAATTGCGAAGAATTGCGAAGAAGAAGAAGAAGAAGAAGAAGAAGAAGAAGAAGAAGAAGAAGAAGAAGAAGAA
>CM054162.1:3198244-3200744 GCA_028751875.1 Rapana venosa
TCCTCTCTCTCTCTCTCTCTCCATCTCTCTCTCTCTCTCTCCTCTCATCTCTCATCCTCTCTCTCTCTCTCTCTCTCTCATTGTTCTCTATTTCTCCGTCTCTGTGTGTATCTGTTTGGCTGTCTGTCTCTCTGACTAGCAACCTTTTGTTACCTTATCTGATTGTGGATCGGTGGTCTGGTGGATCGGTGGTCTAGAGGTAACGCGCCTGTCTAGAAAGCGAAAAGTCCGGGTCTGAAGTGTGCGGCGGTTCGTACCCCGTTTGGACCGGAAACTTTTCCCCCATCCATTAGACCATGAGTGGTGGTCTGGGCGCTAGTCTTTCGGATGAGACGATAAACCGAGGTCCCGTGTGTTACACGTAATTATTTAGCGCACGCAAAAGAACCCACGACAACAAGAGAGTTGTCCCTGGCAAAATTCTTAGAAAAAAGCCACTCTGATAGGGAAACAAATACAGTTGCAGAGAGAAAGAAAAAAAAAAAAAGGGTGGCGCTGCTCTTGTGGCGACGCGCTCTCCCGCTCCCCCCGGGGAGAGCAGCCCGAATTTCACGGAGAGAAATCTGCAGTGACTTAAAGTGGTATGAAATGAAATCTGAGCGCTTTGATTTGTTGCTTTACAAGATTCAGCGCTATATAAATTCCATACATTATTATTATTATTATTATTGTGGCTATCTGCCCTCTGCTCTCCTGACCCCCCCCCCCCCCCCCTCTCTGTCTCTCTCCCCCCCCTCTCTCTCTCTGTTATCTAGCTCCTCTTGTCTTACTCTCTAAAAACGATTAAAAAAAGCCCAGCAAGCTATTCTAACGTATGACAGTTTCAAAACTATATCCCTTTAAACCTGACAATGACCAAAAACAAAACAAAAGCAACAATATAAAAAGTAAACACACATAAACTTGTCTGTTTTGACACGAAATGACAAACGTTTTTTCGATGTGTGATGTGATTAATGTCACGTGAGGTGTTTATTTAAAAAAAAAAAATTACGTTTTTTAAAGGGGAAAAAACAAAGATTTATTTTTTTAAACAGTCAAAAATAGAAAAAAGGGGAAATCTCTCTCTCTCGTCTACTCTCTTTTTTCCCCTCCTCTTTTCTCTCTCTCTCTTCCTCTCCTCCCCTTCTCCCCTCTCTCTCTCCTCTTCTTTCCCTCTTCTCCCCCTTTTCCTCTCTCTCTCTCTCCCTCTCCTCTCTCCCCTTCTCTCTCTCCCCTTTCTCTCTCTCTCTTCTTCCTCTTCTCTCTCCCCTCTCTCTCTCTCTCTCTCCCTTTTAAAATCATATGATTTGAGACAATTTGGTGAAAAAAAACAAGGCAGGTAACCCTAGTAGTATGTATAACCCCCCCCCCCCCCCTCCCCCCATCTCCGAAAAAAAAAAAAGAACAAATAAAGACAGGAAAGGGAAGGTATCTTTAAAGTGGGATTGTCAGCTTCTTCAACAGTTTTCAACCAGAGGATGTAAATTTACCCCCCCCCCCCCCCCCACACCACACACCATGATAACTGGCATGATTTAGCATGAAAGTTTAAAACACACGTTTCACGCGCGCACACACACATAACACACAGAGGCTTTTAAGCAAATTGCAGTAAGACGCAACGTATGCCTAGTATTTTCTAACATTTTATTCCCGACCCTTTAATTTTCTAAATATAAACGTGTAAGAATGGGTCAAACTAGGTGAAGTGATTTGTTTTCCCGACGTTTTTTTATTTTTTTTTTTTAATTCTTAAAACATTTTTTATTTAAATGTGTGTGTGGCGTGAGCGCGCACGCGACAGGTGGGTATGAGTAGTGTGTGCTGTATAGTATATTGGTAATTTGTATTTTTCAATGTATTCCTTAATCGATTTTCCTTTTTTTTACGGGTTTTTAATTTAAAGGTAAAGATGCAAAAATTGAATTATCTTAGTAAAAATCATTAAGAAATTTGTTTTTTAATAGATGGCATGATAAAAAAAACGCAAATGCATTGCTTTTTTAAATTTTCCCCACGGGAAATTTAAAATTTTTTGACTTGACTTGACACAAAAAAGGGGGCCCCCGAAAATACCCCCTCCCGGCACGCAAAACACGCAGGCGCGAAAGAAAAGAGAGAGAGAGAGAGAGGAGAGAGGGGAGAGGGGAAGAAGAGAGAGAGAGAGAGAAAGAGGAAGAGAGAGAGAGAAAAGAGAAGAAAAGGAAATACAATGAAAATGAAAAATTTCCCTTTTTTTCGAGGAAAAATGAATAAGCACTCATGTGCTTTTTTACATCCAGCCCCCGCCCGAGGGATGCATCTTAAAAAAACCCCAACACTTATACAGTCTCCCCTTAAAAACCCAGGGGAAATAATCCTTTTCAAAGCAGCGAGAGAGAAAAGGGGAGAGAGAAGAGAGGGGAGAGAGGGGAGAAGAGAGAGAGAGAGAGTGAGAGACAGGGGACAGAGACGGGACAAAACAGACCAACAGACGAGAATGAAACAGACGGGAAGAAAGACAAAACAAAAGCAGATA
>CM054162.1:3208244-3210744 GCA_028751875.1 Rapana venosa
GTGTGTGTGTGTGTGGCGCGGCGCGTGCGCGGGGGGGGGGGGGGGGGTGTTAGTGTGTGTTTTAATGTGTTATTGTGTGTAGCGCGCGTGTGCCTGTGTGTGTGTGTCTGTCAAAATCAAAGTCAAACTTTTATTTTCAGATGGTACATTGAATAAGCAGTGCATTTGCTTGTTTTCATCAAGCCATCTTTCTAAAGAAAAATAAAGAGAAAAAAAGATAATATATATGCAGACATAGAATAAAAACCTAATCCATGATAAACCATACAAATCAAACAAGAGAAGACAATTATATATGTATACATAAAATTAAAAACAAAACCAAAACAAATCCCTGAACAAATGTTAAACTATACAAATCAAATAAATAAATAAAAATCTCCTGAAAATATTTCCACCATAATACAAACAAACAAGCAACAAAGGAAAAACCAAACCCAAACAAACAAAATAAAATGTGTGTGGTGTGTGCGTGCGTGCGCGCGCGCGCGTGTGTGTGTGTATGTAGTGTATGGTGTGTGTCTATGTGTGTGTGTGTTGTGGAGGTGCGGGTGCGCGAGCGGTGGTGTGTAGTGGTGTGTGTGTGTGTGTGTGCGCTGTGTGTGTGTGTGGTGTGTGGTGTGTGTGTATGTAAAAGTTTGCGTGTGTGGGGTGTAGTGCGTATTTTAAATGTGGTGGGTGTGTGTTGTAGTGTAGTTTTAGGTTTGTGTGTGTGGGTTGTGTGTGGTGGTGAGGTGTGTGTTCTCTCTCTCTCTCTCTCTCCCCCTTTTTCTCTCTCTCTCTCTCTTCCTCCTCTCTCTCTCTTCCCTCTCTCTCTCTCTCTCTCTCCCCCCATCTCTCTATCTCTCTCGGAGTTACTTTATTCACATCGGTTTTATGTCTTGCTACTATCCTCCCAAAAACGTTGCTGGCAATTGTGTTTTGATCACAATATCAATGCACACGACAATGACGGCACAGGAAAATGCTGAGCTAGTGTGCTCACATCATCTTTACATCTTGCTACTATTCAATATAATGAACATTGCTCGCAATAATGTTTTAGTGACAATAACAACACAGACAACAACGACGACGATGGAGGAGAGTGTTGAACTATCACAACGTATTCTGGCTATACCCAGAGAGATTCTCTTTCTCTGAAAAATGCCATCAAAACACGGTTTATGCTCAACCTTTAGTCATATCATCGTCTCATAAAATAGCAGTATGGAATTCTCCGTCCATGCCCCCCTCCCCCACTAATCCCCCCCCCTCTTTTCCCCCCCCCCCCCCCCCCCCCCCCCCACCTCCTCCATAAAAAGTTAAAGCTTAAGGAGGGTTTTGGGACTTGACTGCAAGACAGTATAGTGTAACACATCCCTAAAAGTTAACATCAGTGCTGACTCCACTCTCCCCCCAAAAAAAAACTTCGGATGAGACTAAAAACCGAGTTACCGTGTACGAACGCACGCAGAACATCTTGCGCACACGTTAAAACCCGTTCCGCTTTTTTGGAAGAGTAGGCCATTAAGTTGTTGGTGGGAACGGATGACAAAATTTACAAAACTGCATACACTCGGGGGCTGGATGGAAAAAAAGCGCACGAGCGCTTATTCAATTATCCTCGAAATAAAAGACAATATCTGAAGAAAGTGCCTAAGGAAAGAAAGAACCAGTTCCTAGTTTACATGTCCATGTTTCAGTTGTTCACTTTTTTTCCCAATCAAGTTGTAAATGGTAAGGAGGGGTCCACAATTATAATTATATACGCCATATCAAATCTATCAATATGGCCATCTGCATGAGGGAACGGGATAGCTCAGTGGTCAGAGCACTCGCTTTCCCCCAGCCAAGGTTAAGCAGCATCGAGCGTGGTTGCCACTTGGATGGGTGACCGTTTGCGTACCTTGGCTTTAGTACAGTCCCCCAGTTCACCCAGCTGTAAATGGGTACCTACCCTCTTTAGGGTCAGGGAAGGTAAAGCAGTGAGGGAGAGGAGATGGGCGCCGCCCTCAATATGCTGGCCCCTGGAGAAGTTGAGGTCTCTGACGCCTTGCTCCCAAACGAGTGCATAGGTTATGGGACTCCTTTACCTTTTCACTTTTATATGATGATTATATCGAACATCATATCAATCCTTTTAGATGCAACAGCACGATGACAATATCGAACATTGTATCAGCCCCTTCACATACAACTACACGATGATAAAATTGAACAGTGAATCAACCCCTTAACATACAACATTATGATATCATCGAACTATGAATTAACCACTTTAGATGTAACATCATAAAGAGAGAAGAGAAGAGAAGAGAAGAGAAGAGAAGAGAAGAGAGAGAAGAGAGAGAGAGAGAGAGAGAGAGAGAGAGAGAGAGGAGAAGGAGAGAGAGAGAGAGAGAGAGAGAAACAGAGAGACAGACAGAGACAGATACAGAAACAGAGACAGAGGCAGAGACAGAAACAAACACACACACACACACACACACACACACACACACACACACACACACACACA
>CM054162.1:3215744-3218244 GCA_028751875.1 Rapana venosa
ACTAATAACACCAACGGCATTAGCACTGATATCAGGGTTAATGACCAGAAGCTGGAAACAGTTCAAAGCTTCAAGTACCTGGGAGCCATTGTATCAGACCAGGGATCCAAGCCAGAAGTAGTATGCAGGACTGCACAGACAATAACAGCTTTGTCAAAACTAAACACCATCTGGAGAGATAAAAATATCTCACTTTTCTCCAAGATCAGACTAATGCGCTCCCTTGTCATATCCATATTTCTGTATGCCTGTGAATCATGGACCCTGACTGCAGATTTGGAGAGAAGAGTACAGGCGGTGGAGATGAGATGCTTTCGGAGACTCCTTGGCATCTCCTACAAAGACCACATAAGCAACGAAAGCGTGCATGACAGAATCCAGCAAACCATTGGACCCTATGAGAACCTTCTAACGATCGTGAAAAAGCGTAAACTTAAATGGTATGGGCATGTCACAAGATCCAAAGGACTTGCAAAGACAGTTTTACAAGGCACTGTCCAAGGAGGAAGAAGAAGAGGCAGACCAAGGAAGAGCTGGGAGGATAACATCAGCGAATGGACAGGCCTAGAACTCAACAAAACCCTGAGAAAGGCAGAACAGAGAGAGGAATGGAGGGAACTGGTTGTTGAGTCTTTGAGGGTGCCCCCACGGTCGTCAGACTACGGGACAGATAGATAGATAGATAGATAGATAGATAGATAGATAGATAGATAGATAGATAGATAGATAGATAGATAGATATAGATATCGAGAATAATGGAGTAAGCACTTATGTGCTTTTTACATCCAGTGCCCGTGTGTATGCGGTTTTGTCATCTGTTCCCACCGGCTCACAGTGGCCTACTCTTACGAAAAGTGTGTGTGTGTGTGAGTGAGTATGTGTGAGTGAGTATGTGTGTGTGTATGTGTGTGTGAGTGAGTATGTGTGAGTGAATATGTGTGTGTGTGTGTGTTGTGTGTGAGTGTGTGTGTGTGTGTTGTGTGTGTGTGAGAGAGTATGTGTGTTGTGTGTGTGTGTGTGTGTGTGTGTGTGTGTGTGTGTGCGTGTGCGTGGTGTGTGTGTGTGTGTGTGTTTGTATGTGTGTGTGTGTGTGTTGTGTGTGCATAAACTTGACATTTGACACCCGTTAATCCTAATGTTTGTGGGATGTTGCATGCGTGTAATTGATTTGGTGCAAGCGCTTCAGATTAATTTCCTTGAAAGATTAACCTATATTTCATATTGTTTATTTTTATTTTGTTGATTAGTCTCTCTTGCTTGTTTTCTTTGGGGTTGTTCTTTTCTTCTTCTTCTTCTTTCCTTCTTCTTCTTATGTTATTATTATTATTTTAGTCTTTTTTTGTTTTTCTCTTTTCAAATTTATTCTTATTTTGTTATTATTATTATTAGTATCTATTATTATATGTTTATTAAAAACATTTTCTTTTATACTCATATACTATAACATTTTCTTATTTATCATAACATTTTCATATTTTGGTTGTCTTTAACATTAATACACCCTCATTTCTTTCATCCGTGTTTTTGTTGAGTCTGTCTGTGTGTTGTCCTGTTGTCACCGTTCCTGTTTAGTCTCTTATGTCTCTCTCTCGTCTGTTCTCTCTTGTCTTTTCTTTCCTTTCTGTCTTACTATATCTCCACCTCTCTCGTCTGTCTCCTTTATTTTGTCTGTCTGTCTCTTTGTTGTTTTCTTTCGTCTTTTCCTGTTTTTGTCTGTCTTTTGTCTTTTCTCTCCTTGTTTGTCTTTGTTCTTTTTCCTCTCTTCTTTTTCTCCTGCCCGACTCTATTCCTCATCATTTTCATTTTATGGATTTGTTGTTTTCTTATGATTTTTATCTGTTTTCTTCTTCGTCTTCTCTTTTTTCTTCTTGTTATTACTGATATTATTATCTACTCAATTTCATTTTTAAATTATTATTATATTTACTTTTCCTATCCATATCTTTCATTCTCTCATCACCCCCAACCCGCCACACCATACGACATAGCGAATAATTCTACTACACTCGCGCCATCTCACATAATAATATTTCATATTCCTTGTCTCGTTTCAAATTATTAACACAACCACCACTCTCTCCCTTGTCTGTCCTTCGTCTGTCTAGTCCGTTTCTTTCTCCTCTTTATATGTCTCTCTTTACCTCACACACTTTCACTACATCGTCCTCCTCACACATCTTCCTTCTTATCACACACACTCATTCCTCTTCTCCTCTTTACACAACTTCTACCTCATCATACCTTCTCTTCACTACACTTCTTCATTCTTACTCCTTCTTCCTCTATCCACCCCCCTACCCCTCATACTACCCACCACCCACCCACACCCCCCCACCTCTCATCCACATGACAACATAAACACTTAGTTTCATACACACCACCCCCATCACTTCACAATGACATACAAACATACATCTTCACACAAATATCACAACTCTACAATATTATATGTCACCATTTCAAACACTCATCACATCACACTTACATCACTACAACATC
>CM054162.1:3220744-3228244 GCA_028751875.1 Rapana venosa
CTTCTTCTTGTTCTTCTTGTTCTTGTTCTTGTTCTTGTGTTGTTGTTGTTTTGTTGTTGTTGTTGTGTTGTTCTTTCTTCTTCTTCTTCTTCTCTTCTGTTTCTTCTTCTTCTTCTTCTTCTTCTTTTTCTTCTATCTTCTTCTTCTTCTCTTCTTCTTCCTTCTCTTCTTCTTCTTCTTCTTCTTCTTCTTCTTTCTTCTTCTTCTTTTCTTCTTCTTCTTCTTCTTCTTCTTCTTCTTTCTCTTCGCAATTCTTCTTCTTCGCAATTCTTCTCTCTTCTTCTTCTTCTTCTTCTTCTTTGTTCTTCTTTTTCTTCTTCTTCATTTTCTTCTTCTTCTTCTTCTTCTTCTTCTTCTCTTCTTCTTCTTATATTTCTTCTTCTTCTTCGCAATTCTTCTTCTTCGCAATTCTTCTTCTTCGCAATTCTTCCAAGATAATCTTTGGATCGGGAAGGATTCATACAATATGAACATTTCTAAGCTCAATAATAGCAGCACACACCTTAGGAACAAGTACAGTTTTAAAGACAACATCGGAGAGCGAACTGGTCTTGCTTGAGTGGAACGACTTGCTACAGAAAGCTAGAAGCCGCGAGGAGTGGAGGAAGCTGGTTGCAAAATCTTCAGTGGAGCTCCCATCGGTCTACTAGACTGCGTGATAGGTTAGGGTGAGGCGAGTGCCAAGCACAGACGAAGAAGTTTGTTTCCTGGGAGCTGAATCGCAGAAATAGACGAGAAGTATTTGACAGATTCTCAGATTAGAATAAGCTTCAAGGTCTTGTCATAAGTTATAAAAACGGTGTTGTGTCTTCTGCATTCCGTATTCAGAGCTCAATTTCGCTTAGATAGTGTTATATTGATTTTCTAGTTTTATGTAAACTGCTTCAGAGTCTGCAAAAAGAGACAAAACAAAGCGATGCCTTGACCAAGTGAAATGCTACACACAGCAGTAGTACCGACAGTAAAAGAAAAGAAAAAGAATGCAAAAAAGAAGAAGAAGAAGAAGAAGAAGAAGAAGAAGAAGAAGAAGAAGAAGAAGAAGAAGAAGAAGAAGAAGAAGAAGAAGAAGAAGAAGAAGAAGAAGAATTCTGAAGAAGAAGAATTGAAAGAAGAAGAACAAGAAGAAGATGATGATGATGATGATGATGATGAATGAAGAAGAAGAAGAATGCAAAAAAGAAGAATGCAAAGAAGAAGAATGCGAAGAGGAAGACGAATCCACAGAAGAAGAAGAATGCAAAGAAGAAGAAAAATGCAAAGAAAAATGCAAAGAAGAATACGAAGAAGAATTGCGAAGAAGAAGAAGAATGAAGAATGCGAAGAATGCGAAGAATGCGAAGAATGCGGAAGAAAAGAAGAAGAAGAAGAAGAAAAAAGAAGAAGAAGAGAAATGCAAGAAAATCAAAGAAAACAAAGGATACAAAGAAGAATGCAAGCAGAATGAAAAAGAAGAATGCAAAGAAAAATGCAAAGAAGAATTGCGAAGGAGAGGAAGAAATGCGGCGAAAAGAAGAAGAAGAAGAAGAAGAAGAAGAAGAAGAAGAAGAAGAAGAACAACAACAACAAAACAACAACACATGCTGTACTAGATAATGACAAGGTGATTGCAGTTCTGACAAACACAGACAGACAGACAGATGGACAGCCAGCCAGCCAGCCAGCCAGACCGACACACAAAAATACACACGCAGACTCACACACGCACTTACAGACACACGCACCCACGCACGCACGTACGCAGACACATACACACACACACACACACACACACACACACACACACACACACAACACACACACACACACACACACACACACACACACACACGGAGGCAAATACACACACATACTTACACACACCCTTTATACACATACAGAGAGAGATGGAGAGAGAGAGAGAAGAGAGAGGAGAGAGAGAGAGAGAGGATGAGAGAGAGAGAGAGAGAGAGGAGAGAGAGAGAGAGAGGAGAGGTAGAGAGAGAGAGAGAGAGAAGACAGACAGACAGACAGACAGAGAGACAGAGAGAGACAGAGAGAGAAAGAGAGAGAAAGAGAGAGAACGAGAGAGAGAGAAGAGAGAGAGAGAGAGACAGAGACAGAGAGAGGCAGAGAGAGAAAGAGAGAGAAAGAGAGAGAGAGAGAGAGAGAGAGAGAGAGAGAGAGAGAGAGAGAGAGAGAGAGAGAGAGGAGAGAGAGAGAGAAGAGAAGAGAAGAGAAGAGAAGAGAGAAAGCGAGAGAGAGAGAGAGAGAGAGAGAGAGAGAGAGAGAGAGAGAGAGAGGAGACAGACAGAGAGACAGACAGACAGACACAGACACAGACAGAGAGAGAGAGATTCCTGACGACTGACAGGTTTTGAAGGGACAGGCAGGTGGAGGGATGGCAAAGCGTGTATTTACCTTGGAGAGAACAAGTGTCAGGGTGCAGCCACTAACGATGGCAGAAATGTCGGGCTGGAATTCCTCGCCTTCACACTTCCAGCAAGATGTCAGTATCCACTTATCTGGGGGAGAAAAGAAGGAAAGGTTTGGCTTGAGAAACATGGCATCGATGGAAAGCGATACCTGCTAGAAGAAACCTTTCTTCATTAAAAGACGTTTGAGAGGCTTATAACAAAAAAATATGTGTGATTGTAAGATTGTGTTTTAGATGCGTGTATATGCATAGTAGTCAATAGTGAAACGGTTCTAAATAGAAGAATGAACGAACTAACACACAGACAGACAGTCAAACAGACAGACACACAGACAGACACTCAGGCAGACAAATATACACACACGCACGCGCGTGTACGTTGATAATGGTCATTTCTGTCTCCCTGTCTCTGTCTCTGTCTGTCTGACTGTCTCACTTCTTATTATGTCTGAATTGTTTGGAAAAAAAAGGACATTGCATGCCTCATATCAGTACAACAAAGGATTGAAGAGAAGAAATTGGGGTGGGGAAGGGGATAAAACAACAATAAAAACAAAACAACAAGAACAATAACAGCAACAGCGCACGCACACATGCACACACACACACACACACACACACACACACACACACACACCACACACACACACACACACACACACAGCAAAGCAAAACAAAACAAAGCAAAGCAAAGCAAAAGAAACACACACACACCACACACACACACACACACACACACAACCACACACACACACACACACACACACACACACACACCACACACACACACACACACACACAACACACACACATACGCACACACACACCTCACACACACACACACACACACACACACACACACACACACACACACACACACACACACACACACACACACACACACACACTCACAACAGTAAAAGATATCCTTAACAAGTGATGACATGTTTATCTTTGTATCTTTCACTACCGTGCGCATTCTATCGTTCGCATGTGTGTTCAGCGGGCGCACGCGCGCACTCGCGCATGTTTTGTATGTGTGCTATGTATGATTGTTGCATGCATATCTAGTTGTATGCATAGTGAGCGTGCATTGACATGTATGCGATTTGAGGGGGATGAGTTGATCCATGCAATCATCATCGGGGATGTGTGTGTGTGTGTGTGTGTGTGTGTGTGTGTGTGTGTGTGTGTGTGTGTGTGTGTGTGTGTGTGTGTTTGTGTGTGTGTGCTTGTGTGTGTGTGTTGGTGTGTATGTGTGTGTGTTTGTGTGTGTGTGTTTGTGCGTCAGTGTGTGTTTGTGCGTACGTGTGTGTATGTATGTGTGTGTGTGTGTGTGTGTGTGTGTGTTTCTGCGTACGTGCGTGTATGTGTGTGTTTGTGTTTGTGTGTGTGTGTTTGTGTGTGCGTGTGTGTGTATGCATGTATGTGTGTGTGTGTGTGTGTGGATGTGTGTGAGTTTGTGTATGTGTGTGCATGCATGTGCGTGCTTGTGTGTGTGTGTTTGTGCGTATGTGTGTGTGTATGTGTGTATGTGTGTGTACGTGTGTGTGTATGTGTATGTGTATGTGTATGTATGTATGTGTGTGTGTGTGTGTGTGTGTGTGTGTGTGTGTGTGTGTGTGTGTGTGTGTGCGTGTGTGTGTGATGTAGGCCAAGCCTTGTCGTGACAGATAAACAATATCGCTTAATGCCAAGCTTCATACCACAGGGCCAAGGAATTTTGTGACAGTTTATTTCTGTTGATATCTTGTCTCTCAGAGACTGTAAAACGTTAGAATCTTCCTCTTCTTTTCAATGTCTGTATGCGTCTGATAGTGGTTTTGTTGTTGTGTCTTTTGAAAATGTTCCTTTTTGGTAGCACTTTCAAACTGTTATTTCTTTCGGTAATTTTAGGTGCAATCTTTCAACGCGCGCGAGCGCTCGCGCGCTTACACACACACACACACACACACACACACACACACACACACACACTCACACACACACACACACACACACTCACACACACACACCACACACACACACACACACACACACACACACACACACACACACACCCCACACACCACACACACACACACACACACATACACACACACACACACACACACACACACTTCTTTTGATTCTTAAAACATTCTTTATTTAAATGTGTGTGTGTGGACGTGAGCGCGCACGCGCGCAGGTGTGTATGAATATGTGTGTGCGTGTATATGTATATTTGGTAATTTGTATTTCCAATGTATTACCTTATCGATTTTTCCTATTTTTATTGATGTAATTTAATGGTAAAGGATGCAATAATGTAGTGATTCAGTATAATCATTAAGAAATTTGTTCTTAGCTAGATGGCTTGGTGAAAAAAAGCAAATGCATTGCTTATTCAATGTACCATCTGGAAATAAAATTTTGACTTGACTTGACTTGACAGAGATTTTGAGGGAGGGAGAGAGAGAGACAGAGAGACACAGAGAGAGAGAGAGAGAGAGGAGAAGAGAGAGAGAGAGAGAGACAGACAGACAGACAGACAGACAGACAGACAAACCCTCAGGCAGGCAGAGAGATAGACAGACAGACATACAGACACACCCACACACCCCACACCCCATACCCCCACCCTACACACACGCAACATCCCCCCCCCACACGCACACATCTACACCTACACCTACACCTACACCTACACACACACACACACACACACACACACACACACACACGCGCGCGCGCGCATCCTTCCCCCTCCCCTTATCCCACACACACACACGCAACCCCCCCCCCCCCCTCACCCCAGCCTCCCCCTTCCCCCTCCTCCCCCCGACATACACACAGTTAATTCAAGACTTGTTTATTTACCAGACCAGACAAATTTAAGGACGTTAAATCTAATCGGTTCTGCTACACACGATGCGAGTAATAAAGCTTTATGGCAGCTCTCAATTTCGATTTGACTTTGATGTTCATATTTATTGGACAAGCATGATATATATCGCATCATATCCTGTACCTCTAGATTGTTATGTTGGGCAGCAACATGGGGGAATGAGGGCTCGTAGGATATGTAGAGTGATAGCGAATAGATTGTGTTCATTTTATATTGTAAGCTTCAGGAAGAGAAAGATTTGTAAAGTATCTAGGGGTCATTATCGACAACACACTCTCTATGCAAAAATTCGTCACCCAGACCTGTCAGTCGTGCCACTATCAGTTACGGCGTATTAGTGCAATTCGAAAGTACCTGTCCACTGATTCAACAGCCAAATTTGTCACTTCTCTCATTCTTTCACGTCTGGACTATTGCAATTCTCTGTTGGCTGGTCTGCCAGCATCATCAATCCAATCCCTTCAACGTATACACAACTCTGCAGCTCGACTAATCCCCAGAAAGAAAAATCTGAGCATATTACCCCTCTCTTGCAATCTCTCCACTGGCTGCCTGTTGCACAGAGAGTAAACTATAAGATCAGTACCCTCTGTTACAAATGTCTCCACAAAACAGCACCCGCCTACCTCTGTGAATGTCTTCACCCGTACACTCCTTCTCGTTCCCTCCGCTCACTGCAGATACCTTGTCCTTACGAATACCTAGATTCAACCAATCCTCCATCGGCCGTCGCTCGTTCTCTATTTCTGGTCCATCGATCTGGAATGATCTCCCTCTCTCTCTCCGCCAAACGCCTTCTTATGACACTTAAATCCAGTCTCAAGACATATTTATTTCAAACCTAAGATTTTCCTCTCCTGCTTCATCTCATAGTTGTTCCCTGCCTTCAACAGCCAAGATTCCATTGCCCTGCCAGGGTGTGTGACCTGTGTGTGTGAGTGTGAGTGTGTGTATGTGTGTGTGTGTGTGTGTGTGTGTGTGTGTGTGTGTGTGTGTGTGTGTGTGTGTGTGTGTGCGTGCGTGCGTGCACATTTGGACTTGATGGAACCAATTGTTGTTACTGGTTGTATGACTGTGTAAGAATGAGTTGAATGCAAGCGCTTTGATTTATCTCTGCAAGATATAGCGCTATATAAATTGTATTTTTAAAAATATTATTATTATTATTATTATTATTTTTATTATTATTATTATTATTATTATTATTATTATTATTATTATTATTATTATTATTATTATTATTATTATATTCATTCATTCATTCATTCTTTCCTTCTTTCCTTCCTTAATTTGATATATCTGGATTTTATCGATGCCACTGTTCCTCTCTGTTTGTGTGTATGTCTGTGTGTCTGTCTTGTCTGTCTGTCTGTCTGCCTTGTCTGTCTGTCTGTCTGTGTCTGTGTGTCTGTGTTTGTCTGTGTCTGTATCTGTATCTGTCTGTGTCTGTTTCTGTCTGTGTCTGTCGCTGTCTCCATCTGTCTCTGTCTATCTCTCTCTCTCTCTTCTCTCCTCTCTCTCTCTCTCTCTCTCTCTCATCTCTCTCTCTCTCTCTCGCTCTCTATCTCCCTCTCTATCTCTCTTAACACTCTAAATTTTTGTGATCATTCATTCATTCATTCATTCATTCATCCATCCATTCATTCAATCATTTTTCTTCTATTCTTCATTGATCTCAGTCAGGGTGATGGATGAGTGACTAGTGACATGCCATATAGCGATGTCTTCTCCTTTCAATTCAGACATCACGACGCTGCGTCATGTATATATTCATTTCATCTGTGTGTCTACGTGCCTGTGCGTCTGTAAGTTTGCATGTATGTATGTGTGTCTGAGTGTCTGTGTGTCTATTTTATTTATTTATTTATTTATTTATTTATTATTTTATTTCGAGGATAATGGAATAAGCACGCATGTGCTTTTTTTCATCCAGTCCCCGTGTGTATGCTATATGATTGTGTGTATGTCTGTGTGTATCTGTGTGTGTGTGTGTCTGCGTGTGTATGTCTGTCTGTCTGTCTGTCTGTATGTATGTGTGTGTATGTATGTATGCATGTAGATATGCCTGTATGTTTCATTTCTTTCTTTAGTTTCTGATCTGTTCTGGGATTTTTTCTTTCGGGTTATTTCCCTTAGTTTTTCTGTCTTTCTGTCTCTGTCTTTCTGTCTGTCTTTCTTTCTTTCTTCTTTTATTCTTTCT
>CM054162.1:3238244-3243244 GCA_028751875.1 Rapana venosa
AGATGTATACACAGAGAGACATATAAACAGACAGAGAGATACAAAAACAGACAAACAGATAAACAGACATATAAACAGACAGGGAGATACACAGACAGACAGATAAACAGAAAGACAAGAAGACAGACAGGCAAACAAATAAAAACAACAACAACAGCAAAAGACGAAGAGGTAAAATGGCAAATGATGACACAGATGGATAGGAATGGAAGTATGTGTGTGTGTGTGTGTGTGTGTGTGTGTGTGTGTGTGTGTGTGTGTGTGTGTGTGTGTGTGTGTGTGAGTGTGTGTTGTGTTGTGTGTTTGTGTGTGTGTGTGTGTGTCTGTGTGTGTATGTGTGTGTGTGTGTGTGTGTGTGTGTGCGTGCCTGTGTGTGGGTGCCTGTGTGTGTGTGTGTGTGTCTGTGTGTGTGTGTGCGTGTGTGTGTGTGTGCGTGTGTGAAGGCAGGCTGATAAAAAGCTTGTACCATCAATACAGATTATTTTGACTTGACTTAACTTGGCTTTCATGGCCCTCCCCCTCCCCCCCACCCCCTCCTCTCCTCACCACTAACACCCCCCCCCCCCCCCATCCATCCTTTCCTTTTCACACAGACTAAAGCACCTCATACAGCCTGCCATCCCTACAGATTTTCCTAACATAACGAAGTCATTGAAACACACACTCAGTGGCTAGCTAGCCTCCTCCCTCCAGTACCTGAATAATCATCAGCCTTTGGAGAATTCACCGATTCAGAGGACAGACTGAGGACGGGATGGACAGTGACATACTACGATATGATGTGATGTGATGTGATGTGTTATGATATGATATATTGTGATATAGTGATGTCTCTTCTTCACTCTCTCTGATAGATCGGTCAGGGCGTTGCGTCTGGCTTCATTTCAGGAAGATTTGTCAGCATAAATCTATTATCTGTCAGTCTCGTATGTCTTGCTTTCTTTGCATGTGGTGTATGTGTTGTTGGTGGTGGTGGTGGTGTTTTTCCTTTTGTTGTTGTTGTTGTTCTTCTTCTTCTTCTTCTTGTACTTCTTCTTCTTCTTCTTCTTCTTCTTCTTCTTCTTCTTCTTCTTCTTCTTCTTCTTCTTCTTCTTCTTCTTCTTCTTCTTCTTCTTCTTCTTCTTCTTCTTCTTCTTCTTCTTTTGTCTTCTTCTTCTGCTGTTGGAATGATATAGGTAGTGTTGATAATGTATACTATGGATTGTTCTTGCTTGTGTATTAACATAAGTCGTTTTTGCTCTCTTTGTTTATGCTTGACTTGTTATGTTTGTTTATCTCTCTCCTTCCCTCCCCCCCCCTCTCTCTCTCAATCTCTCTGTGTCTCCATGTCTCTCTCTGTCTCTCACTATCTCTCTCTCAATACATATATACATCCTGTTCCGCTTTTCGAAAGAGTAGGCCATTGTGTGCCGGTGGAAACAGATGACAAAATTTACAAAACCATATACACACGGGGACTGGATGTAAAAAAGCACATGAGTGCTTATTCCATTATCCTCGATATAAAAGAATAAATAGATAAATACATACATAAATATATATACACACACAATTTCCCTCCCACCCCCCTCTACACAAACACACCAACTCTCTCCCCCCCTCTCCCCCGCCCCAGATCTATCCACCATCTCCTGCACACACGCACGCACGCACACACAAACACACACACACACACACACACACACACACACACACACACACACACATACACACACACACACACACACACACACACACACACACACACACACACACACACACACACACACACACACACACACACACACACACGCGCGCACACACACACAGTGACGTGATGAAAATTATCCAGAGAAGAAAAGGAGAAATGACCAGCAACAAAAGACCTCATTTCCTCAGGGATTTCACGCCGACAGACAGACAGACAGACAGACAGACATACAGACAGACAGACAGACAGACAGACAGACAGGAAGACTGCGTGAGGGGGCCATACAGCGACAAGTGATTTCCCCTTAGATTACACCGTGACACACCGACAGACAGAGAGATACACAGACAGACAGATAAACAGACAGACAGACAGGCGAAGAAACGGATAAACAAAACAGATGGACAGTCACGAAGGAAAAGAAGAGCGGAAGAGGATCAATGAAATGATTGTCATTGAAGGAGAAGAGGGGTGATACATAGGAGATAACAGTAGTCCTGTCTTTTGTTGTTGTTGGTGCTGTCGAATACGAATAAAATATAATTATACATAAAAATAGTAACTTACAGATAGTTCGTTATCTTTTTTTTCTTTCTGAGAGAGAGCGAGAGAGAGAGAGAGAGAGAGGAGAGAGAGAGAGAGAGAGAGGGGGGGGGGGGAGGGCAAAAACAGAGATACAGAGAGACAGAAACAGAGACAAAAACAGATACAGAGACAGACTGATGGAAAATCAGACAGAAAGGCAGACATGGGACTGCAGACAAAGAGACAGGGATAAACAGACATACACAAACAATAACTATATATATATATACATATATACATATATATTTATATATATATATATATATATATATATATATATATATATATATATATATATATATATATATATATATATATATATATATATATATATAATATATATATATAACGAAAAGCAAAGATAGACAGACAGACAGGCATGACAAGGGAAAAACGATGGTTATAGCAAGCATACACAAACACCCCAACAACCCAACAACAACAAACATCCCAATTGAACACAAACATTGGACTCCAAGAGGAAGCTGGTACTTTAAAATCAAGCCATATTCATCCCAGCATAATTATGTTATCATGAGGCAGTCAGCAAGAAGGGAAATAGAACGAGTGGCAAAGGCCCTACTGCATACACATTGGTTCTTGAGACAGATTTATTGTGATAAATACAAGCATGTATCATGCAACTGATATGACACTGGACCGCACTCAAATTCACAACAACAGTAAAAAATATTGTGCATAATGATGATGCTGATAATAATAATAATAATAATAATAATAATAATAATAATAATAATAATAATAATAATAATAATAACAACAACAACAACAACAATAACAGTGATGATGATGATATATGGGATCCTGTAGCATTGAATCTTGTAAAACAAACAAATTGAAGCGTTTTTGCATTCAATTCATTTACAGTCATGCACCTTTCCACATATATGAGGATTTAACAGATATCAAACACACACACACACACACACACACACACACACACACACACACTCACAACACCACACACACACACACACACACACACACAAACACACACACACACACACACACACACACTCACTCACACGCTCACACACACACCACACACACACTCACCACACCCACACACACACACACACACACACACACACACACACACACACACACACACACACACACACACACACACACACACACACACACACACACGCAGAGAAATAATTATTGTTATTATTATTTTTAGTTTTAGTTACCTAGATAGATGGATCGATGGAAAAAAAAAGCACCTGGGCTGCTTATTTAATGTACCATCTGAAAATAAACGTTTGATGTTGACTTTGACTTTGGCACGCACGCACGCGTGCGCACGCACGCACACACACACACACACACACACACACACACACACACACACACACACACACACACACACACACACACACACACACACACACACACACACACAGTGACGTGATGAAGTTTATCCAGAGAAGAAAAGGAGAAATGTCCAGTCACAACAGACCTCATTTCCTCAGGGATTTCACGCAGACAGGCAGACAGACAGACGGACAGACAGACAGACAGACAGACAGGCAGACAGACAGACAGACAGACAGACAGACAGACAGGAAGACTGCGTGAGGGGGCCATAAAGCGACAAGTGATTTCCCCTTAGATTACACCCTGACACACCGGCAGACAGAGAGATACACAGACAGATAGAAAGACAGGAAGACAAGCAAACGAATAAAAAAAAAAACCAGCAACAGTGGAAGAGGTAAAATGGCAAATGATGACACAGATGGATAGGAATGGAAGTATGTTAGGTATGAACTGATCCTGAGGCAGTTTGTATCTTGGGCATATAAACATGAAATGTATTTCAGATTCATAGATATTCTGGCAGAAAGGACAGTCAGAACACATTGGTGCCTTATTGTAACGGTTCGTGTGACATCTTAATGGTGAAACGCCAAGGCACATTCTAGTTAAATACTTCCTCAAAGCACTGTTTTGAACGATTAACAGATAATCAGAAAGACATAGATTGTGTTTCAATAAGGAATAGAATGCATATCGCTCTTTTGAGTTGATTTCACTGCTCCAGCTTTGAGCGTAACAATCCAGAAGAGGTTGTCTGAATTCTGCCAGAAATATCCTTGCATCTGCAACTCCCTGACACTCCCACACAAAACCAAACCCATAGCGATATAGAGTGAAGCAGGCTGTAGAGACCCAACTATTCTTATTATTGTAATGGAGGTTAAGCAGCATGTTGTATGGTTTATATGGAATGCGATCTTTATCCATTCTTGTAAGAGTTATCCAATATTTTATATTCCGAACATAAGTATTGATAAAGAGTGGAAATCTACCAGTCTCTCCATACACTAGAGCATTTGGAGTTCTAATGCTCACATTTAAGAATCTCTTAATGGCAAAGACGTGTATTCTTTCAATGATGGAAAGATCAGCCGTAAGACCCCATACTTCAGTGCCATGCGATAGAATTGGTTGAATCTGGCAGTCAAAGAGTTTGAAAAATATTTTAGGGGATTGATTACCGAGAGACCATAATAAACGTAAAATACTAATCACACCTTTTTGGCCCTAGTAGCCATGTCTTTCAGTGCATAAGAAAAGGACAAACCTGTGGAAAAAAAACCTCCTAGGTATTTATATTGGTTAACCACTTCAAGGCTGTTTCCATTATAGAGCCATTTTTCCCGTACAGCGAGGTGGCCACCTTTTCAACAGACAATGA
>CM054162.1:3250744-3258244 GCA_028751875.1 Rapana venosa
TAGCTCAGTGGTCGGAGCACTCGCTTTCCCCCAGCCAAGGTTAAGCAGCGTCGAGCGTGGTTACCACTTGGATGGGTGACCGTTTACGCGCCTTGGTTTCAGTACAGTCCCCCAGTTTACCCAGCTGTCAATGGGTACCTGGGTCTTTAGGGTCAGGGAAGGTAAAGCAGCGAGGGAGAGGAGATGGGCGCCGCCCTCAATATGCTGGCCACTGGAGAAGCTGATGTCTCTGACGCCTCGCTCCTCTACGACCACATAGGTTATGGGACACCTTTACCTTCAACAGAACTCGACAGATGATGTTCATTTTCATTTCAGATCTTCTCTGTGGGGATGCCGGGAGTCTCCGAGCATGAAGTATAATATCCCCACCTCCTGGACATTATTTACTAGGAATTCACTCTTGTCTATCCCTTTTTTTGTTTCTGCCTTGCTCCAAAAGCTTTGGTTTGTCTTTGCAAGATATATAAATTCCATTAATCTGCATTCATTATGTTACCTCTTTGTTTATTTTCTGACGTCTTGGTCCATTTTCCTGCCTTAAGATATATAAATTCCATTAATCTGCATTCATTCTGTTACCTCTTTGTTTATTTTCTGACGTCTTGGTCCATTTTCCTGCCTTTATTTCTATTAAGATTTAAAAGATAACAATTATCTCCCATGCCAAAAACGGATGTACTTGGCCTGACTTAATGGCATCGCAACATATTGTTGCTCATATAACAGACCACGATAGTTGCTGTAAGAGCGTTCAAAAAAAAAGGAGAAGCAGGAGGAAGAGGAGAATGCAAAGAAGAATGCAAAGAAGAAGAAGAATGCAAAGAAGAAGAATAATGCAAAGAAGAATGCAAAGAAGAAGAAGAATGCAAAGAAGAAGAATAATGCAAAGAACAATGCAAAGAAGAAAAAGAATGCAAAGAAGAATGCAAAGAAGAAGAAGAATGCAAAGAAGAAGAAGAAGAATTGCGAAGAAGAAGAAAGATAGGAGAGAAGAAGAAGGAGACGAAGAAGAAGAGAAGAGAATGGCGAAGAAGATTAAGAATTGCGAAGAAAAAGAATTGCGAAGAAGGAGAAGAAGAAGGCGAACAAGAAGAAGAAGAAGAAGAAGAAGAAGAAGAAAAGAAGAAGAAGAAGAAGAAGAAGAAGAAGAAGAAGAAGAAGAAGAAGAAGAAGAAGAAAAGAAGAAGAAGAAGAAGAAGAAAAAGAAGAAGAATGCGAAGAAGAAGAAGAAGAAGAAGAAGAAAAGAAGAAGAAGAAGAAGAAGAAGAATTGCGAAGAAGAAGAATTGCGAAGAGAAGAAGAGAAGAAGAAGAAGAAGAAGAAGAAGAAGAAGAAGAAGAAGAAGAAGAAGAAGAAGAAGAAAGAAGAAGAAGAAGAGCAACAACAAGAACAACAACAACAACAACAAGAAAGAGAAGAAGAATTGCGAAGAAGAAGAAAGAGAAGAAGAATGAGAACAAGAAGAAGAAGAAGAATGCAAAGAAGAAGAAAAATGCAACAAGAGCACCAAGAACAACAACAACAACAGGATAAACAATAACAAGACCCAACAATAATTCCATATTTCATTTCTGTTTCTCCAGCATGATTTGTTTCGATCCTTCCTTCCTCTCTGGCGCTGCTTTCATCCAGACAGGCAACTAACTATCAGGCTGTGTGCCGTGTTTATCAGACGTGCCGTGCCTCGCAACTTCAGGATTTGCAAGGTATGAAATCGATTGGGAACCATTGGAAGAGAGAAGCGGCTTAGAGCAAGTAGAGGCCAGAACAGTGCGTGAATTAATGTGCTGCCACAGATCGGGGTGTGTGTTTCTGCATGGCGGTGGCTGTGTAGTGGAGTTCATACATTTTGTTGTTCTTTTTGATATGTCATGTTGTTGTTGTTGTTATTGTTGTTGCTGTTTGCTTGGTTTCTACTTTTGGTTTTTAAATATTTATTGTTGTTTTTGTGTGTGTGTTTTTTAAGCTACATTCTGCCTGTTCTTTACTGCTAGCACTATCTGCGTTCCTCCTTGTAAAATTGTCTACTGTTTATGTCTTTACGGGATTTGTTTTTCTGTTTATGAATTTCAGGATTGTCTCTATATTTTCTGTCTGTCTCTGTGTAAAGTTGTGTGTAGATGTTTACGTTTCTATGTCTGTGTGTCTGTCTGTGTGTCTCTGTCTGTCCCTGTCTGTCTATATCTGTCTCTGTCTCGTTCTCTTTCTCGCTCTGTCTGTCTGTTTCTGTGTCCCGTTTTCCTTCTTTTTTCCTGATTTTTTTCTGTATGTCTTTCTTGATGAAATTAAGAAGAAAAGAAGGAGAAAAAAAAAGAAATAAACAAACCCAGAAAAAATGAAAGAAAACAGAAGGAAAAACATCAGGGACTGAAAACTGCACAATGCTTTATCATTTCAAACAGACGGACAGACAGACAGACCAGAGACAGATCAACAGATAGGAAGTCACACACCATACACACATACCACACACACACACACAAACTCAAACACACACACACACACACACCACACTACACACATCACATCACAACCACATCACATCACCCATCACACATCACACATCACATAACACACCACCAAGCAATTCACCAACTTTTTCTTTCACCACGACAACTCAGTCTGAATCAAGGTTCAATCCAACCTCTCTTTTCTTTTCATTCCCCGGCACAGAAAGAAACAGAATCGTCTGGTACTTCTGACCCATTCTGACCCCCTGCCCCTCCACCACCACCACCACCACCACCACCACCACCACCACTGGCACCAACTAAGAGATCACACGCAATCTCAGCACACTCCTTTTCCCCTTGTCACCAAAAGTTCCACAATTTTGACTGACTCCTCTCAAAAGTTATGATAGAGATATATAACTGGAGTTTTTGTTGTTGTTGTTTTTGATTTTGTAAAACGTTGTTTGCTTTTTATTCATTGATTTAGAGCTCTGAGGTGAGATTTTGCGTATATGTTGGGTTGTTTTCTCAAGTTGGTTTTTTTTGTGTTTTTTATGTCACTTTTGTATTCATTGCTGTGAGATAAAAAAAAAAAATTAAAAACTGTAAAGAATGGCTAGTACGCTTTGCTGGACATTGATTTTCTGTCAATGTTTCTTTTTTCTTTTCGCTCATGTTTAGTGTATATAAACAGATCGTGTGCATAATACATCCACATCGTATTGTATGTTGAAAAAACAACAACAAGGACAACAACAACAACAGCAGCAGCAACAACAACAACAACAACAACAACAACAACAACAGCAGAAGCAGCAACAACAACAACACAACAACAACACAAGACAACAACAACAAAGGCAACAACACAACAACAAACACAGCACAGCAGAACAACAAGGACAACAACAACAGCAAAGACAACAACAACAATGACAACAACAACAACGACAACGACAACAACAACAACAACAACAACAGATTTTGAATGTGCGACCAATTTTTTTGTTGCCTATCATGAAAGTAGAGCTTTATTACCCCTTCAGGGGCAGATAACTGTGTTAAGCTGGTGACGGTGTATTTCTTGAAGTACTAACACGTCCATGTTGTGATTGTGCTGTGTTGGCTCTATTAACAGGATGAAGGATCATAGTCTACAATTCTCTTCAGGAAAACTCAGAATCACAGCTGCAATGACCAAATTAAAAGTCCTCCTTTTATTCTCCTTCTTTCTTCTGAAATCGGAGTACGGCTGCCTATATGGCAAGGTACACAAAAAAACCCAGTCATACACGCACACTTCTCATTCAGTGTGCATATTCAGTCTCACGGTGATTCCCAGGTGGGATGAGTGAGTGAGTCAGAGTGCTTATTCTGGGTGACCCCCAGAGTGTTAAGCTGGGGAACGCACAACAACAACAACAACAACAACAATAGCAACAACAAAACATTCTCCTTCTTTTGCTCATAGCCTAGCAAGGCTGTGGAAGTGAATCTGTTCGTTTTATTGAAAAGTATCCCTACCCCGCTTAAAGTTTTCGACTAAACAAACAAGTACCGTAAACTTATACCGTATGTATGTTGTAATCATCCATAGGAAAGAAGACGAGAGAGAGGGAGAAGAAGAGGGAGAGGGAGAGGGAGAGGGAAGAGAGAGAGAGAGAGAGAGAGAGAGAGAGAGAGAGAGAGAGACAGACAGACAGACAGACAGACAGACAGAGACAGAGACAGACACAGAGACAGACAGACAGACAAACACACAGATAGACAGACAGAGACAGACATACAGGCACACAGACAGAACCGTATGCACATGGGGATTGGATTTTGTTTGGAAAAAAATACAAGCTTGCAAGTACTAATTTCATCATCCTCGAAATAACAGAATACATAAAGAATAATCAAAAACAATACACCAACAAACTGCCTTGATGTGCAGAATACAGCCACCATCAAACACTTCTCAGAGTAATTGTCACATCGACACTTTCTGATGTATCTCTCTTTATCCCACATCACTATCCCCCCCCCCTCCCTCCACTCCCCCCCCCCCCCAGAAGACAGAAGAAAACGGAATAGTCTCATGGCACTTTTGAGCTAAGATGGCACTCAAGTTGACACCGACGAACAGATCATCGACTATGTCTGAACACTTTTTTTTTCATTACTTTCTTTGTATGTTTTTTTTCTAGCGCCGAAAAGTCCCACGACTCTAGTTGTCTTCTCCCTAGAGTTTTAAGAGTGATGGGCCCTAATGCAGTCCTTTTTGACAACCCCCCCCCCCTCCCGTCCCCCCCACCCCCCACCCCCCCCCCCCCCTCCCCAACTATTTTGGATGAAGATCTGGGAAGTCTACATTTTGAATAATTTATGGGGATGTGGGGGGCGTGTCAGTATAAATAGTTTCCCCACCTTCTGGAAATGATGTGCTAGGTAATCCCCTCTTTTCTATCCATCTCTTTGTTTCTGCCTTGTTCGTTTTCTTCCTGTCACCTCCTCCTTCTTGTCTATTTTCTTCCTTCTTATTACATCCTCTTGCTTTTTCTTTTCTTTACCAGAAACACTTCACAGATAACAATTCTCTCCCACGCTGAAGTTGGTTGCGCTGAGCCTGACTTGTCAGGCGCTTGACGGCACCGCAACGCAATTTCGCTCATATGACAGACAACAATAGTTGCTGTCTGAGCGTTCGACAAAGAAGAAGAAGAAGAAGAAGAAGAATTGCGAAGAAGAAGAATTGCGAAGAAGAAGAAGAAGAGAAGAAGAAGAAGAAGAAGAAGAAGAAGAAAAGAGAAGAAGAAGAAGAAGAAGAAGAAGAAGAAGTAGAGAAGAATTGCAAGAAGTACAAGAAGAAGAAGAAGAAGAAGAAGAAGAAGAAGAAGAAGAAGAAGAAGAAGAAGAAGAAGAAGAAGAAGAAGAAGAAGAAGAACAAGAAGATTACAAAGGCCTGGAAAGTCTACAGTTTGAATTCTTTCAAACGGCACGCTATTTTTGCAAGGCTGAATGCTCGGAAGATATTAGTCACTTGGGATTTGGTGAAAGGGAAATAATCTTGCTGAGGGAGAGAACTCAAGCTGCATAAATCTGCTGGCACGTTTTCGTGTTGGTGTTGTCATGATTATTAAATCTGAGGTTGTTTTGTGTGTTTGTCTGTCTGCATGTCTGTTTTGTTTGTTTGTTTCTGTGTCTGTCTGTTCTCTTGCCTCTGTTTGTGTTTGTTCGTTTGGCCTAAACATAATTATATGTTTCTTCTTGTCTCAGTGCTTCTCTGTTTTCTGTCTGTTGTTTCTCTGTGTATGGTCTCTCTCTTTCCTTTTCCTCTCTCTCTCTCTCTTTTGGTGGGTCTATTTTTGATTTTTTTCTCTATTTGTTTTGTTTTTAGATGCTTTTGTTTATGTTGGTTGTTTTTTGGTTGGGGTTTTTTGGGGAGGGGTTGTTTTCGTGGTTTTCTTTTCTTTTTTAAAGTGTTATTTCCCTTTATTTCTTCTGTGTGGGAGTATGAGTATTTGGTTATTATTAAGATGCTTCCCTACGGGCGGGGACTAGATGTAAAAAAGCAATTGAGTGCTTATTCATTAACCTCGAAATATAAAAAAAATGTCATTGTCATTGTCAGTCTATCGGTTTGTCTCTTTGTCTCTCTGTCTGTACCTCTCCATTTCTGTGATTTTGTTGTTGTTTTTGCTTCGATTTTACGTCTGTGCACTTAAAGTGATATTAGACGATGGGAGTTTGGATAGGGGGTGGGGGGTGGGGGGGGGGGGGGCTTAAGTTGATGGATGTATGAAGTAAAATGGGTCTAATCCTAAATCATGTAGACAGTATACCAACCATTAGAAACGTGAGAAATGTTTCCATGTTTGCGATCAGTGTTCCTTTACCTATGGGTAATCACAACACACGCAGTCTGCCCTCCTTCGATGAAAAAAGAATATTAGGTTATAAAGGTAAAGGTAAAGGAGTCCCATAACCTATAAGGTCGTAGGGGAGCGAGGCGTCAGAGACCTTACTTCTCTAGGGCCAGCATATTGAGGGCGGCGCCCATCTCCTCTCCCTCGCTGCTTTACCTTCCCTGACCCTAAATAGGGCATAGGTACCCATTTACAGCTGGGTGAACTGGGGGAACTGTACTGAAGCCAAGGCGCGCAAACGGTCACCCATCCAACTGGTAACCACGCTCGACGCTGCTTAACTTGGCTGGGGGGAAAGCGAGTGCTCCGACCACTGAGCTATCCCGTCCCCTTAGGTTATGATTCTATCATATCTAACGGTCAAATAGCTCGTGTACCACAGCATCTTGCGTTCTATGTCATTGAAACAATGAATTATTGAATGAATGATTGAATGTATGAATGGATCGATGAATGAATGAACGAACGAATGAATGAATGAATGAATGAATGAATCAATCAATCAATCAATCAATGAATGAATAAATGAATTTAGGATTTTTATTTTCCAAGGGTCACAGAGTAAGAACTCATATATTTTCGTTCATCCGGCCCTTGCCATGATTAGGGACTATCAACAGACACACACACAAAAACCAAAACAAAAGAGAGAGAGAGAGAGAGAGAGAGAGAGAGAGAGAGAGAGAGAGAGAGAGAGAGAGAGAGAGAGAGAGAGAGAGAGAGGGGGAGAGAGAGAGAGAGAGAGAGAGAGGAGAGAGAGAGAGAGAGAGAGAGAGAGAAAGAAGAGAGAGAGAGAGAGAAGAGAGAAGAGAGAGAGAGACAGACAGACAGACAGACAGACAGAGACAGACAGAATCAGATATACAGAGAGACAGATACAGAGAGACAGACACAGACAGACAAACAGACAGACAAACAGACAGACAGACAGACAGACAAAGAGTCTGACAGTTGGAAAATAAACACAGACACATAGATAAAAAATAATAACACAGACACACTCCCGTGGGTATGCCTGTCAGTATAAATAGCATTCCCACCATCTACAGAAATGTTGTGCTAGGAATTCCCTCTTTTCTATTCCTCTCTTCGTTTTTGCCTTCTTCCTTTTCTTCCTGTCACTGCCGTGACTA
>CM054162.1:3268244-3273244 GCA_028751875.1 Rapana venosa
AGAGAGAGAGAGAGAGAGAGAGAGAGAGAGAGAGAGAGAGAGAGAGAGAGAGAGAGAGAGAGAGAGAGAGAGAGAGAACTCTAAACTCTGAACTCTGAACTCTGAAATGATTTAATGTACATTGGCCTTGGACCACAATACATTTGTTGGGCTCAGGATGGAACAGTGAGTTCATTCATATCACTGGCAAAACAAATGTACAAACAAATAATGATTTATGACTGATTAAAGAAGAAATACACACAAATATAGATAGCGAACTCATACAAAAAGATGATGTCAGTAGCAATTTATGACTGAATACAGAAAAAAATTACATGATTATGAACCTTAAATCAACCATAACCCAATCATAGAGAGAAGATGCTATCTAAGAAAAATCATCCATATTGAGTATATCAAATCGTAGCAGTTTTTCAATAAAGTGTTTGAGAGAGAGAGTGAGAAACTCTCTCTGAAACTCTGAAATGATTTAATTGCACATTGGCCTTAGGCCGCAATACAATATAGAAAAGAACATAGGAAAATATCTTATTTAGCAGCACCTATCTATATTCTACAATCATTGGTTACCTGAAAGTCATATACATCTCATACCTACTACGGTTCAAATTTTAAGGATAGTTGTCAAATCACAGTTTTCATTTCACATATACTGAAATGATCAGTCATAGACATTAGTATAAAAGGGGAAGATACAGAAAATCATGATCATGTTATGCCACGAATTCTTGATAATACGCGATATAAACAAAGGTGAAAATGTTTACGTGGTTTAACAGACGTACATCATAGGAATGATTACCTTGTAGACTTAAAGTATTTTCTTCCGCCTATTGCTTGCATGAAACACAAATCTAGATAAATTGTATCTGTGGATAGGATCAGTGGCTCTAAGTAATATGTGCAGAGGAAGTTCTTTTGACTCTTTTAGAAATTTGACCCTTAAATCTTCATACGTAGCACAAAATAACACAAAATGTTTTGCATTTTCGATCTGATTTTTACAAAATGGACAGAATTTATCATGAATAGATTCGCTATATCGATGTACATTGTTATTCAGTGGGAGTACATTAGACCTCAACTGCGTGATGGCAACACGAAAACAATAATTTTCCATATCTAGAACATAACTTTCTTTTACGAATATAGTCTTAAATGATCTATATGATTGATATCTATCTCGATCTCTTATAGTTCCTGACCATTCTTGAATAAACATATCGATGAGCCTCTGTTTAAATATGCTTAGAAACTTTTTCACATCCCCAACACCCTGCTGCAACCAAACAATGTTAAATCCAGCTAAGCATAAGATTTCTCTTATTTTCGAAACCCAGCACTGTTTTCCGGAATTGTCTAGCTGCAACAGCATTTGATACGCCTTATATGGTAACCGTTCATTATTCATTTGTAGTAATTTAAACCAGAGAGGGTTGGGGGGGGAGGGCAAGAGAGAAAGGATTAATGCTACATGCCAGAAAGAAGAGGAATTTGGAGAACTGCAAAGATGAAGCAGAATTGCAAAACAGAAGACTTACGAAGAAGAATTACGAAGAATAACAATTTAAAGGAGAAGAAGAAGAAGAAGAAGAAGAGAAGAAGAAGAAGAAGAAGAAGAAGAAGAAGAAGAGAAGAAGAAGAAGAAGAAGAAGAAGAAGAAGAAGAAGAAGAAGAAGAAGAAGAAGAAGAAGAAGAAGAGAAGAAGAAGAAGAAGAAGAAGAAGAAGAAGAAGAAGAAGAAGAAGAAGAAAGAAGAAGAAGAAGAAGAAGGAGATGATGATGATGATGATGATGATGATGATGATGATGAATTGCAAAGAAGAAAAAGAATTGCGAAGAAGAAGAAGAAATGTGAAGAATCAGGAATAATTGTGAAGAAGAATTGCGAGGAAGAAGAAGAAGAAGAAGAAGAGAAGAATTGCGGAAGAAGAAGAAGAAGAAGAAGAAGAAGAAGAAGAAGAAGAAGAAGAAGAAGAAGAAGAGAGAAGAAGAAGAAGAAGAAGAAGAAGAAGAACCAGCGGTATGAAAATCAATACGTAGAACATCAACATAGTCACAACCTCAGCACAGCTCTGTCGCTTCAGTACCAACATTCAGCCCACAAGTCTTCAGTACCAACATATACCCCCGGGGCTTATGCCAGAGCTTGACAATGGCTGTCAGTGACCTCACAACGTCTCAGACTCACTCCGTGCTTTTGGCGAGGCATTCTTCCTCTTCTGCTTCCACGAACGCTCAGACATCAACTAACGTTGTCTGCCATATGAGCAAAAATGCGTCACGCTGCCGTTAAGCGCCTGACAAGTCAAGTGAATCTGACTTGTGCGTGTGTGGAGAGCTGTTATCTTTGTCTGTCTATCTATCTATCTATCTATCTATCTATCTATCTATCTATCTATCTATCTATCTATCTATCTATCTATCTATCTCTCTCTCTCTATCTATCTATCTATCTCTCTATCTATCTATCTATCTATCTATCTATCTATCTCTCTATCTATCTATCTCTATCTCTCTATCTATCTCTCTATCTCTCTCTATCTATCTATCTCTCTCTCTCTATTTCTCTCTATCTCTCTATCTATCTATCTACCTATGTATCTATCTATCTCTCTATCTATCTATTCATATCTCTCTCTATATATATTTTCTCTCTCTCTCTCTCTCTCTCTCTCTCTCTCTCTATATATATATATATATATATATATATATATATATGCATGCAGGATAAAGGAGCAGGGAGGGATTAAAATAGACAAGAAAGGGGTGACATGAAGCAAAAGGAACAAGACAGAATTGTGATCGAAAAGAGGGAATTCCTAGCACATCATTTCCAGAATATTGGGATGCTATTTATAGTAACAGGCCCGCGGCATGCCGGGAGGGGAGACATGACGTTATATCCCATATCCATCTTGCCAGCGAATATGTTCTTATCTTGTGTACAAGCGACAAGAAAGGTTGCCAAAAAAAGGTGTTGTCCTTCAACAGAGTTGTGCACGTTGGTATACGTAAGTGTGTGAAGTGGTTTGGTTAATCAAACTATCTTTTATTTGTTTTAAATAAAAGTGTATTTTTGAGACAAAGAGTAAACTAATAGTTTAATACCAATGGTTCGCATACTTTGATATTTTGGTAATAGGCTTTTACATTAAAGCTATGTTTATGATATACACACATTATGTGCTCGCTTGAGTAAATCGCAGCGTTTGTGTCCAATGCTTGAGTATACAGTAGCATATGATGGGGAGTTGACCTCCTACACACATATTTTGTGAGAGCCAGAGTGATGAGGTTTGAATGAAACCACATGAAGCAGTAAACCTAGCCAGTTTTAACCAGGTTTTTGTGTTTTTTCGCGGATAATGGAATACGTAGTAATGATATGCTTCTTATATTTGTTTTAAAAGCAGTCCTTAGTTACGCGGAATTAAAGTATTGTCATTTTCCCCACCAGGACACAATATCTCATTCTTCCCAGACCAGAGCTGGCTTTAACATGTGCACAACACATTGGGGGAGGGGATAGCTCAGTGGTCGGAGCACTCGCTTTCCCCCAGCCAAGTTAAGCAGTGTCGAGCGTGGTTACCACTTGGATGGGTGACCGTTTGCATGCCTTGGCTTCAGTATAGTCCCCCAGTTCACCCAACTGAAAATGGGTACCTGCCCTCTTTAGGGTCAGGGAAGGTAAAGCAGCGAGGGAGAGGAGATGGGCGCCGCCCTCAATATGCTGGTCCCTGGAGAAGTGAGGTCTCTGACGCCTCGCTCCCTACGACCTGATAGGTTATGGGACTCCTTTACCCTTATACAACACATTGTGACTTCACCGCGGGAGGGCATTGTTGTGTTTTCAGTCTTTCTGTAAAAAAGGCAGGACAATGGACCAGCAAGAAGCAAATGTGATGCTGCTGACGACTGACGGATATAACAACCATATATGATGACTTAACCAATTATTATGGTGATGACGATGATAACAATGGTGATGATGATATAAACAACAGTGATGACGATAATGACTTTTTGAGTTTCCATCATCCGTCTACAGTTATATTTTCTTATCATTCCTGTAATTTATAACAAAAATTCAGATTTGAAATAAGCTTTGTTTCAAACTTGCAGTATTTTTCTGTCTAGTTGTAAAGCATTCAAACTATTCATGACTCTCTTTTTTTCCTGAAATAGAAATACACGTACTGCATGATAAACCTAACGCCTTGCTTCGAAAGGTGTGACAATTCTAATGACATAATTAGTTTCTCACACTTCTTTATACAACAAAGAAGAATATTTATTACAAATAGCATGCACACGAAAGCACAACACCATTTTTACATTTGAGACAGTACCCTTATTTATTTAGTTATTTATTTATTTATTTATGGGGGCGGGAGAGCTCAGTGGCCAGAGCGCTCGCTTTCCCCCAGCCAATGTTGAGCAGCGTCGAGCGAGGTTGTCAATTGGATGGGTGACCGTTTGCGCGCCTTGGTTTCAGTACAGTCCCCCAGTTCACCCAGCTGTAAATAGGTACCTGCCTTCTTTATCGTCAGGGAAGGTAAAGCAGCGAGGGAGAGGAGATGGGCGCCGCCCTCAATATGCTGGCCCCTAGAGAAGTGAGGTCTCTGACGCCTCGCTCCCCTACGACTACATAGATTATGGGACACCTTTACTTACTACTGTTTATTTATTCATTTATTTATTTATCTATTTATTTGTGTATTATTTTCGAGGATAATGGAACAAGCACTAAGAGATAATCGGATTTCTAATGCAACTGCATTGATGTTTTATTTGACATTCATCATTTTTCTGAAACCCTTAAAAGCTGGGGGGGGGGGGAGGGGGGGGGGGGGTCGGGCTTGGTGTGTGTGTGTGTGTGTGTGTAGAGGTGCGGTGTGTGTATGTATGTATGTATGTATGTATGTATGAATGTATGTATGTATGTATGTATGCTTGTATGTATGTATGTACGTATGAATGTATGAATATATAAAT
>CM054162.1:3285744-3293244 GCA_028751875.1 Rapana venosa
TCTCATCTGAACCAGCATCCCACAGTGTATGTATTGACTTACAAGTTGTGTTTGTGTGCCAAGGAAGAGGTGGTGGTTGTTTTCAGGGATGCATGTTGTTGTGTGTACATGGAAGAAACAGGTTTGGTTTAATGGCTTCGTGTTTGGTTTTTGTTCTGGTTATTGTTTTCATCGTTTTGAGTGCCTCTTTACTTTTCTGTCACGTTTCACGTCTTATTATCTCTCTCTCTCCTCTCTCTCTCTCTCTCTCTCTCTCTCTCACTCTCCTCTCTCATCTCTCTCTCTCTCTCTCTCTCTCATCTCTCTCTCTCTCTCTCTCTCCTCTCTCTCTCTCTCTCTCTCTCCCATCCTCTCTCTCTCTCTCTCTCAATAAGAAAGAAAGAAATGGGGATGGTATTCATACTGACAGGCGCCGTGGCATCCCCAGGGGAGTGGGGTGGGGGGTAGGGTAGAGAGGGGGTATGTACTGATGATTGGCGTCTTTGAGTAATGACTAAGCTTGCAGTACTTTGTGGAGAACAACACGTTGACTATCACTTCCAATTTTGTGTGATGGCTTCCTGCTCCATCTGCCTTCTTTTCAAGGAAGTCAGGGGGATAACAAGATCAGACAGGATCGGGATCAGTATAGTTTGTTCTGAGTCAGATTGCTAAGCCAGCAACAAGTCTTCAGCGAGGAGGAGAGGGCCAGGTCAGGTTGAGCTGAAGCTATACAGGGCCGAATCAACACTGGTTTACATGATCAAAATATGAAAAAATAAAACCCTACCAAATAAATGACAGGAAAGTGTTATCCATGAAGGTTTGTTGTTGCTGTTGTTTTAAACAGTTTATGGATATGAATACCGTCAATGATGAACAGTACATGTACTTAAAAAAACAACAAAAAAGCTTTTTCCCGGTTTTTCACAAATATTTTTGAGAACTATCTCTGTTGTCTGATTCCAAATTTTCAGTTTTCGTTGTATCCTTCCTCGTTTCTTGTTTTTGCTACACTTCTGCACTCGTTGTGTCTTTAATCCTGTGTCAAAAACATCACAGCAGACTCTCCCCCTCCCCTCCCCCCCCCCCCCCACCCTTCCCCGTCACCCAGCAGAGGGTGGACAATGCTTACTGCAATAAACCTGATCTCCAGTCTGTGCTAACGAGAAGCCAGAGGGGGAAAAACAACATCTGTCATTGGCGCTAGATCACTGATGGCCACATGGCAAGTGCTGAAATGGCCATTAGTGTGGTGGCATGGCATAACATGGTATGGTATGGCAGGGTTTCTCATCTGAACCAGCATCCCACAGTGTATGTATTGACTTACAAGTTGTGTTTGTGTGCCAAGGAAGAGTGTGTGGTTGTTTTCAGGGATGCATGTTGTTGTGTGTAGATTGAAGAGATAGGTTTGTGTTTGATGTCTTCGTGTTGTAGTTTTTGTTCTGGTTCTTGTTTTGTTTTGTTTTGTTTTCGTTCTGAGCGTGTGTTTCCTTTTCTGTCAGTTTGTACGTCAAGAGAGAGAGAGAGAGAGAGAGAGAGAGAGAGAGAGAGAGAGAGAGAGAGAGAGAGGAGAGAAGAGAGAGAGAGAGAGAGAGAGAGAGAGAGAGAGAGAGAGAGAGAGAGAGAGATTATCCACCAACGAATACAGATTATCAATCAATAAAACAATCAATCAATCAATATTTCTCTCCTTCTGTCTCTTTCACTATGTCTGTCTGTCTGTCTGTGTCACTGTCAGTCAGTCAGTCAGTCAGTCATTTAGTCAGTCAGTCAGTCAGTCAGTCTGTTTGTTTGTCTGCCTGCCTGCCTGTCTGTCTGTCTGCCTGCCTCCCCCCCCCCTCTCTCTCTCTCTGTTTCTCTGTCTGTCCTCTCTCTCTCTCTATCTCTCTCTCCTCTCTCTCGCTCTCGTGTTTTCTTTTCTTTTTCCTGTGGATGCAGAGCTCAGGTAATTAAATATGGCAATTAGACACTGCCAGAGTGAATCCCAACTGTCCAATATAAAGACAGGGCTCCCATTGCTGATTGAAACAACTTGGATGTCTTTGCCCATCACAACCACACACACCACACACAACCACACACACACACACACACACACACACACACACACACACACACACACACACACACATACACACACACACACACACACACACAGTCCACAGTCACAGAGAGACAGACAGAAAGACAGGCAGGCAGGCAGGCAGGCAGACAGACGGACAGACGGACGGACGGATAGACAGACAAACTGACAGACTGACAGACAGAGAGACAGGTAGAGTCAGACAGAGACAGAGAGTGAGAAAGAGAGAGAGTGTGTGTGTGTGTTTGCATGTGTGCATGTGTGCGTTCGTGTCCGCACGCGCGTATGTGTGTGTGTGTGTGTGAAGTCAAGTCAAGTCAAAATTTTATTTCCAGATGGTACATTGAATAAGCAATGCATTTGCTTTTTTTCATCAAGCCATCTATCTAAGAACAATTTTTTTTTAAATTTCTTAATGATTATACTAAGATACTACATTATCGCATCATTTACCATTAAATTAAACCAGTAAAAAAAGGAAAACCGATAAGATAATACATTAAAAATACAAATTACCACATATACATATACACGCACACACATACTCATACACACCTGCGCGCGTGCGCGCTCACGTCCACACACACATTTAAATAAAGAATGTTTTAAGAATTAAAAAAAAGAAAATCATAAAACGTCAGGACAAACAAATTACTTCACCTACTGTTTCATCCATTCTTCCACGTTTATACTTTAGATAATAAAAAGGTACAGGAACAAAACGTTAGAAAATACTAGGCATACGTTGCGTCATTACTGACAATATTGCCTTCAATGACCTGTGTGTGTGCGTGCGTGCGTGCGTGTGTGTATGTTTGTGTGTGTGTGCGCTCGCCCGCGCGCGTCCCACCTTCACACTGCTTAACAGGCATCAAGGCTTATTCAAGAAGAAGAGTACGTACAAGGAAACCTGACTTCAATCTGCCTGAACCAAACTGACAAGAAAAATGACCCGCACTGTTTCCCCAAATTGGTCAGATGCCAACCACCTCATCTGCTCCATCGGTGGTGCCAGTGCAGGTTTTCCCATTTGCTTCAGCCTGCAACTGGCTTTGTTTCTTTGTGTGTGTGTGTTTCTGTGTTTGTTTGAGCTGTCTGCTGGTAGCATTTCGGTGCCAACGAAACAAAGGGATTTAAGGGATGCATGCAGTTGGTTATGGAGGAGGCAGATTCGCTTGTGTAGTTGTTAATTTTTGTTCTCTCTGTGTTTGTTTTGTTTGTTTGCTTCTTTGTTTGTTTCTATCATTCTTTCTTTCTTGCTTGCTTTCTTTCTTTTATTATTTTTCTTTCTTTTTTTTTTCTTTCTTTCTTTCTTTCGTGCTTTCTTGCTTTTTTGCTTTCTTTCTTCTTCTTTTTTTCTGTCTTTTTTATTATTTATGTCTTGCTTGCTTTATTTCTTTCTCGTTTTCTTTCTTTCTTTCTGGCTTGTTTGCTTGCTTTAAAAAAAATTCTTTCTTTCATTCTTTCATTCATTCATTCTTGTTTCTTTCCTTCTTTCTTTCTTCCTTCCTTCCTTCCTTTCTTCTTTCATTAATCCTTATTATTTTCTTTAATTCATTCATTAGTTGTTGGTTTTCTTCTGTATGACCTTTTTTTCTTGCTTGCTTTCCTTCCTTCTCTCTTTCTTTTCTTTCTTTCCTTTATCACCATTCAACTAGACCTGCTTCTATTTAAGTTTGCATCTGTGACGAAAAGAGACAATGTATTCAGGGATGCATGTAGTTGCAAATGGATGATACATGTTTGCGTAGCTCTCTCTGTCTCTATCTCTGTCTCTGTCTGCCCTCCCTCTCTTCTTCTTCTTCTTGTTCTTGTTCTTGTTCTTCTTGTTCTTGTTTTTCTTGTTCTTGTTTTCTTGTCTTCTTTTCTTCTTGTTCTTGTTCTTGTTCTTGTTCTTGTTCTGTTCTTGTTCTTCTTCTTCTTCTTCTTCTTCTTCTTCTTCTTCTTCTTCTTCTTCTTCTTCTTCTTCTTCTTCTTCGCAATTCTTCGCAATTCTTCGCAATTCTTCTTCTTCTTTCTCTTCTCTTCTCTACTCTCTGTTTGTCTGTCTGTCTTCGTCTGTCTGTCTCCTCTCTCTCTCTCTCTCTCTCCTCTCTCTTCTCTCTCTCTCTCTCTCTCTCTCTCTCCTTTTTTTCTTTTTACTTACTTAAAGAAGGAGGTTACAGGAAGATAAAACAATAAGTCAGAAACAAACAAATGGATAACAAAGAGGGAACTCCTGGCACAGAATTTCCAGAAATTCGGGATGCTATTGGTACTGACATGCCCCTGGAACCCCCACAGGGGACACAAATTGACAAATTCTTTTATTTCGAGGATAATGAATAAGCACCCATGTGCTTTTTTACGTCCAGTCCCGCCCTTAAGGATACATATGATAATAAAATAAAATAAAGCCCATAGCAATACACTTACACAGCTTACGGAAAAAATATCTACACAAAAATCCCCACAAAAATCACCGAAGAGAGAGAAAAAAAAAACAACAAGTAAGAAAGAAAGCAGAACAGAAAACACAGAAACAGCCGAAAAAATAGCAAGAACCAAGAGCAAAACAAAAACGGCAACAACAAGGGGAGAGGGAACAACCGAATAGTCCCCCCTCAAAAAAGCAACAACAACCCCATGATATGGTATGATATGATATGATATGATATGGTATGATATGATATGTTATGTGATATGATATGGTATGGTATGATATGATATGATATGATATGGTATGGTATGATATGGTATGATATGATGTGATATGATTTGGTATGGTATGGTATGGTGTGGAATGATATGGTATAGTGTAATATGGTATGGTATGGTATGTATGATATGGTATGGCATGATATGGTATGGCATGATTTGGTATGGTATGGTATGGTATGGTATTGGTATGGTATGGTATGGTATGGTATGGTGTGACATGATATGGTATGGTATGGTATGGTATGGATGGTATGATATGATATGATGTGATAATGCATTGCATGGTATGGCATGGTATGATATGATATGATATGACACGATATGATAATGCATGGGATCGTATGGCATGGTATGGCATGACATGGCATGGCATGGTATTGCAGGCACTCGCATCTGCATCAGTATCCCACAGTGCCTGCATTGGCTTAATTGTTGCGTTTGAGTGCCAAGGAAGAGATGATGGTGTTTTGAGTGATGCAAGCTGTTGTGTGTAAATGGAAGAGACAGGTATTTGTGGGTTTTTTTTCTTGGTTTCGTTTTCGGTTTTGTTTTTGTTGCTGTTTTAATGTGGGGTTTTTTTTGGGGGGTCTGCTTTTTCAGTTTTCGTTAGTTTATACATATAATGTTCTTTGTAGGTCTCTGTTTCTATTTGTCTGTCTGTATGTCTCACCCTCTTTCTAAATAAAAATATAAATACATTTGCGTTTGCGTATCTCTGTCTATTTCTGTCTCTGTCTTTCTGTCTGTATGTCTCTGTCTCTGTCTGTCTGTCTATGTCTCTGTCTGTCTGTCTGTCTTTCTTTCCCCTCCCCCCCCCCCCCTCTCTCTCTCTCTCTCTCTCTCTCTCTCTCTCTCCCTCTCTTTGGCCTTTCTTCATTATTTCATTTTCTCTTCTTTTACTTTTCCTTTCGTATTTTGTGGGACACCTGCAGAACTCATTTGATTAAGGATTGCAAAATGAAATGTTGCTAGCTGAACCCCGATTGACAAACATAAAACACAATTCCATCTCCTTGCTGGTCTACATAAGTGAGAAGAGGATCCCTATCAAAGAGAGAAGAGAGAGAGAGAGAAGAGAGAGAGAGAGAGAGAGAGAGGAGAGAGAGAAGAGAGAGAGAGAGAGAGAGAGAGAGAGAGAGAGAGGAGAGAGAGAGAGAGAGAGGGGAGAGAGAGAGAGAGAGAGAGAGAGAGAGAGAGAGAGAGAGAGAAACAGAGACAGAGACAGACAGGCATACAGACAGAGGGAGAGACAGATAGACACACACACACACACACACACACACACACACACACACACACACACACACACACAAACACACACAGAGAAAGAGAGACAGAGACAGAGAGACAAAGAGAGAGAGAGTGTTTGTGTATGTGTGTATGTTTGTATGTGTGTGTGTGTGTCTTTATAAATTGTCTACACATTAATGGGAGAGAGACAGACAGACAATGAAACAAGAAGTGATAATATACAGACAAGACACGCACAGTCACGGAATGGAAGACACACAATTAAAGAAAATAAATGATAATAGAACCTAGTCAAAAGCTTATACACATAGAAAACAAAAATCCTTGATTTGAATCCCCTGACCAGGGAAGCCAGGAGCCTTTCGGTATAAAAAACCATCCCCACCTTCTGGAAATTCAGCATTATAAATCCCCTCTTTTCTATCGCTCTCTTTCTTTCTTCCATGTCCATTTTCTTCCTGCCAGCTCCTTCTTGTCTATGTTCTTCCTTCTCAGTCGTTCTCCTTCCTGCCTTTCCTTTGTGCCAGAAAGACTTAAAATACATCAATTCTCTCCAACGCTGAAGTCGGCTGCATTACAATAATTATGCTTGCGTACCACTGTTACTATGGGACTGTACTGACTTTTTTTTAGGTAGCCCAAGACGGCACAGTGGAATGACTAAGGGTTATAACAGTCCCTAAATCAGATACCTCCGCGGGGATTATAATTTCAACAACAACAACAACAGCAGCAGCAACAGCAATAGCAACAACAACAGCAGCAACAGCGGCAGCAGCACCAGCACCAGCAGCAGTAGCAGCAGCAGCAGCAACATCATCGAAGCCAGTTGTGCAGGGTATTGGTTTGTCAGGCATTTAACGGCAGCACAACGCAGGTTTGCTCAAATGACAGACGACAGCAGTGGCTGTGTGAGCCTTTGACGACGACAAAGAAGAAGACGAAGACGAATGTAAATGGCCTGAAAGAATGACCACACCATCAGATGGTTTGCATGCATGGTCAGCTTTGCTATCTGTGGAGAGATATAGTGTTCTCTTGCCCTGTGGGGGTCGTGTCTTTATTGGTCTCTCCTCTCTCTCTCACTCATCTCTCTCTCTCATCTCTCCTCTCTCTCTCTCGACTCTCCTGCCTACGACTCTCTCCTCCACTCCACTCTCCCTCCCTCTCTCGCTCTCCACTCTCCCTCTCTCTCTTCTCCTCTCTCATCCCTCCCTCCGCCTCTCTCCCCTCTCCTCCATCCTCTCTCTCCTTTCCTCTCCTCTCTCCTCCTTTCTCTCCTCGCTCTCTCCCTCCCTCCCCCTCTCTCTTTCTCCTCCTTCTATCTCTCCCTCCCCTCTCTCTCTCTCCTCTCTCTCTCTCCCTCTCTCTCTCTCTTCTCTCTTTCTCCTCTCCCTCTCTCTCCCCTCTCTCTCTTCCCCTCTCTCTCTCTCTCCCTCTCTCTCTCTCCTCCCTCCCTCTCTCTCTCTCCCCTCTCTCTC
>CM054162.1:3315744-3323244 GCA_028751875.1 Rapana venosa
ATCCAAGTGGTAGGCACACTCCACGCTACAGCAACATCAGAGTTGTCCCTGGCAAAATTATGTAGAAAAAAGCCACTGATAGGGAAACAAATACAGCTGAAGACAGGAAGAGGGGAAAAAAAAGGTGGCGCTGCTCTTGTGGCAACGAGCTCTCCCCTGGGAAGAGCAGTTCGAATTTCATGCAAGGGAATCTGCCGTGACTTAAAGTAGTGCAAAATAAAATATATATATATTGTTTTAATCTCTCATGTCCATTTTGTACAAGTATGTCACCATCATCTCCCAGGAGGATGCTGAGAGTATCTGGGTGTTTAAGTGTGAAGTGGCTGTTTCCATCAAGCACGTGAGTGCCGCCTATGATTGATATAGATATTAATTTGAGCGTGTGTGTACCTGAACTATGTGAGGGCCACATCAAACCTTCCCTCCTAATGAGGGCTGGTGAAGGGTTCTCTCCACTTGTCCTTTGCAGTGACTTTCTTTTTTTAAATTAGCTATGTGATCTGTTCCAACACACCTTCCACAATGCGACCAACAACTATATATGTAAGTGCAAGACATTCACTAGCATTAGAGAATATTCAGTTCGCTAAAGGCAGTCACAGGGTTAAAATCATTTCACTTTCCCCTCTGCTGTCTTTGCCCATCAATCCAATACCCTAAGCCCCCCAAACTGCCGACCAACACAAAAAGTAATTACAGGGTCCAGTTCTAACGCTCTCTCCGCCCTTCTAACTCTCTTGCACCCCCTCCCACTTCAAACGTACCCTCCCTCCCCTTCATCTCCTCTCTCCTTACCCTGTGTAACTGACCCGAATCCATGTATTACCCCCCCCCCCCCCCCTCTCTCTCTCTTTCAAGCAGGCTGAGTGAGTGACAGAGACAATTCAGCCGGCTGCATGGCTGTTTCCAGTTCTGTGCTGGTTTATCCAGTTATGTCCACTACAGTGGAGCACTACTTGTGTGTAGGATTCTGTGTTGCTTGTTTGTTTGGTCATGATACCTGATACCGGCTGCTGAAAATGGAAGGGACAGTTATGGTACAAACTGGGCTGTAGTTTGAACTTGTCTTGTTGTTGTCATTGTTGTTGTTGTTGTTCTTCTTCTTCTTCTTGTTCTTGTTCTTCTTGTTGTTGTTGCTGTTGTTGTTGTTGTTGTTCTTCTTCTTCTTCTTCTTCTTCTTCTTGTTCTTGTTCTTCTTGTTGTGTTGTTGCTGTTGTTGTTGTTGTTGTTCTTCTTCTTCTCTCTTCTTCTTCTTTTCTTCTTCTTCGCAATTCTTCTTTGCAATTCTTCTTTGCATTCTTCTTCTTCTTTGCATTCTTCTTCTTCTTCTTCTTCGCAATTCTTCTTCTTCTTCTTCGCAATTCTTCTTCTTCTTCTTCGCAATTCTTCTTCTTCGCATTTCTTCTTCTTCACAATTCTTATTTGCATTCTTCTTCTTTGCATTCTTCTTCTTTGCATTATTTTTCATCTTCTGTGCATTCTTCTTCTTTGCATTCTGTGCATTCTTCTTTTTCTTTGCATTCTTTGCATGTTTTGCATCCTTCTTCTTTGCATTCTTCTTCTTTGCATTCTTCTTTTATTTGCTTTCTTCTTTCTTTCTTTCTTTCTTTCTTTTTCTGTCTCCCTTTCTTTCTTTCTTTGCATTCTTCTTTGCATTCTTCTTCTTTGCATTCTTTTATTTCTTGCTCTAACCCTCAGACGGCAACTATAGTAGTCCTTCCTTTGAGCAAAAAGAACCGTTGCGCTGCCATTAAGTACCTGACAAATCAGACCCGGCACATAGGAGAGAATATTTTACTTGAAATATTTTTGTGGAAAAAAGGCAGCAAAATGGAGCGAGAAGGCAGAAAATAGACAAGAAGGACGTCACAGGAAAAAACCCAGCAACAAGGCGAAAAGAAAGACAGGCATAAAAAAGAGGGAATTCCTAGCACAGAATTTCCAGATGGTATTCATACTGACAAGCTACCCTTCCACCCACCCCCACCCCCCCACCCCCTGTCCGGCATCCCCACGGGAACATTTTGAAGTGAAAATGTGACAAGCTGAGTGGAAAGCCAATCAGGTAATCGTCTCCCTCCCCCAGAAAAAAACAACAACAACAACAACAACAACAACAAATCATAAACAATACCAACAAAAATCCCAACCAACCAACCGACAAAACAAAAAACCAAAAGACAAACAACCACCTCCCCCCCCCCAAAAAAAAAAAATCCAAAGAAGAAGAAATTGCATAACCATAGACAACCCCTCCTCCCCACCACCCTGCCCCCACCCCAAACCAAACAAAAACAAAGAAACATAGACAAACGACCCCCCCACCCACACTCCCTCCCCAACAACATGAAACCTAATCGGACTGTCATTGTGAGGTGTGGTTTTACAATTGGTGTAAATTGGGCAAAACTGAGTCACGGCAAAATGCCTGGAGATTGGATCGTTCAAGTGGCCTTTGTCCTCTCCCGCCCAACGTTTTTTTGCTATTTGCTCTGCACCTTGTGTGTGTGTGTGTGTGTGTGTGTGTTGCATCGTGTTGGGTTGTGGGGTGTGTGTGTGTGTGTGTGTGTGTGGTGGTGGTGCTGGGTTGTGGGGTGTGTGTGTGTGTGTGTGTTGCATTGTGTTGGGTTGTGGTGTGTGTGTGTGTGTGTGTGGTGGTGGTGATGTGTGTGTGTGATGTGATGTGTGTATATGTATGTGTGCGTGCGTGCGTGTTGTGTGTGTGTGTGTGTCGTGCTTGTGTGTGTGGATGTGGTGTGATGTGGTGTGATGTGTGTATATATGTGTGTGTGTGTGTGTTTGTTGTAATGTGATGTGATGTGATGCACGTATGTGTGTGCGTGTGTGTGTGTGCATGCGTGTGTGTGTGTGTGTGTGTGTGCGTGCATTGTGTCGTGTGGTGTTGTGTTGTGTTGTGTGTGTGTGTGTGTGTGTGTGCTGGGTTGTGGTGTGTGCGTGTGCGTGCGTGCGTGTGTATGTGTGTGCGTTGTGTCGTGTGGTGTTGTGTTGTGTTGTGTTTGTGTGTGTGTGTGTGTTGTACTGGGTTGTGGTGTACGCGTGTGCGTGCGTGCGTGCGTGTGTATGTGTGTGTGTGTGAACAGGCAAACAGATGTGCTCATATATATCTGCTGGAGGCATTAGGCTGATTCTTTTACCATTACAGAGCATTCTGTCTCTGCCTCTGCCTCTCTGTATCTCCCTGACAGTCTGTGCCTACACAGTGTCTGTCTGTCTCTCTCTCTGTCTCTCTCTCTGTCCCTCTCTGCCTTTCTTTCTTTCTTTCTCTCTGTCTCTCTTCCCATATCTCTGTCTCTCACTCTTTCCTATCTCTTTCTGCCTGTCTCTCACTCTCTGTCTCTCTTTCATGCTCTGTCCTATCTCTCTCTCTCTCTCTCTCTCTCTCTCTCTCTCTCTCTCTCTCTCTCTCTCTCTCTCCTCTCTCTCTCCGTGTCTCTATGTCATTGTCTGTGTTGTGTGTGTGTGTGTGTGTGTGTGTGTCTGTCTGTGTCTCTCTCTCTCTCTCTGTCTCTCTGTACCTCTCTTTCTCTGTGTGTGTGTATGTCTCTCTCTGTCTGTCTGTCTGTCTCTCTGTCACTCTGTGTGTGTGTGTGTATGTCTCTCTCTCTCTCTCTCTCTCCCCTCTCTCTCTCTCTCTCTCTCTCTCTCTCTCTCTCTCTCTCTCTCTCTCCGTGTCTCTTGTCATTGTCTGTGTGTGTGCTGTGTTGTGTGTGTCTGTCTGTCTCTTCTCTCTGTCTCTCTCTGTCTCTCTGTACCTCTCTTTCTCTGTGTGTGTATGTCTCTCTCTGTCTGTCTGTCTGTCTCTCTGTCACTCTGTGTGTGTGTGTGCTGTCTCTCTCTCTGTCTCTCTCTCTCTCTCTCTCTCTCTCTCTCTCTCTCTCTCTCTCTCTCTCTCTCTCTCTCTCTCTCTCTCTCTCTCTCTCTGTCAGAAGCCACAGAAATCATATCAGATTGATTGATAGCTTCCTGTCACTGGTGATGTGCTATGTTCAATCTTCATGCTGGGCACCCTCCCTTCCCCCCTCCCCTACATGTTTATCTCCCCTTATAAATCAGGTCAGAATAGGAAAATGGAATATGATAAATCACTCTCATTTGTTTTGATTGTCGCAATTTTTTGGCAGTTCCCCATTTTGCTTTTAATCAAAGTAAAGAATTTAAGAACAGCAATCAGAAAACAAGCAAATGAAAAAAAAACCCACAAAGAAATATCCTTATATGCCAGCCCACTCTCCTCCTCTAAAATGTACATGCAAATACACTGCAAATGTTTACAATAAGCATCTGACACACACACACACACACACACACACACAGCTGAAAAAGGCAAATGCACACATGCACTGACTTATGCATGCGCACACACACACAATTAAGCACATAATTATGCAAATGCATGGTACAGGGGGCGTGATAGCTCAGTGGTCAGAGCACTCGCTTTCCCCCAGCTAAGGTTAAGCAGCGTCGAGCGTGGTTACCACTTGGATGGGTGACCGTTTGCGCACCTTGGCTTCAGTACAGTCCCCAGTTCACCCAGCTGTAAATGGGTGCCTGCCCTCTTTAGGGTCAGGGAAGGTACGGCAGCAAGGGAGAGGATATGGGCGCCGCCCTCAATATGCTGGCCCCTAGAGAAGTGAGGTCTCTGACGCCTCATTCCCCTACGACCTCACACACACACACACACAATAGATGGTAAGGAGAGAGAGAGAGAGAGAGAGAGAGAGAGGAGAGAGAGAGAGAGAGAGAGAGAGAGAGAGAGAGAGAGAGAGCGAGAGAACTCAAATGTACAGACAGAAAAAACAGACAGACATGGATACAAATAAAGAGAGACAGAGGCCCTGATAGAAAATGATCTCTTTTCATAAAATGAAGAAATCACAACAACCAGTTTTATCACTGGTGGGACATAATTGAAAGTAGTGCACTGCTAATGCCGTTTTGTGTTTCCTGGTCATATACCCCACATTTAAAAAATAAATAAATAAATAAAAACCCGTTTTTTTTGTCCAGAACTAGATGTGTGAGGTGATGGCCTAGATAATATGTGGTTTTCCATGGAAGAGTCTAACATTGATCACATCGTGAAGTTGATTGTCTGTAACTCTTAAAACAGAGAGAGAGAGAGAGAGAGAGAGAGAGAGAGAGAGAGAGAGAGACAGAGAGACAGACAGACAGACAAACAGACAGAGAGAAAGAGAGAGACAGACAGAGAGTATGTGTGTGTGCGTCTGACAGAGAGAAATAGAGAGAGGGGGAGAGAAACAGACAGAAAAAGCATGTGTGTGTGAGATACAAACACAAAGATATAGAGATATATTCGAATCAAAGAGAGAAGCAGAGAGACAGGGAATGGTGTAGGGGCAGAGACAGAGATAGAGATACAGGGACAGAGACGCTAAAAAATACAACCCACCAAGAGACAGACATACAGACAGACAGACAGAACCTGAACATACATACAGAGAAACAAACAAAGGTCGATACAAATAAAGAGAAATGAAGTCCCTGACAAACAATGACCCACTCCCTTGCATAAAATGAAGAAATCCGATCCCCTTTTATCACTGATGGGGCATAATTGAATATAATCCATCGTTAATGTTGTTGATGTTGTTTTATGTTTCCTGATAAAAATACCTGTCATTTGGGAACCTTGTTTTGTATAGTTTTGTTTTGTTTTGTTGTGTTTCTAAAAGTAGATATGCATGGTGGTTGCCTGATAATGTGCAATTATCTGTGACAAGAGCTTATCATTGATCTAAATGTGAAATTAATTGTCTGTGAAAAATAGATAGATAGAGAGAGATAGAGAGAGAGAGAGAATAAGAGAAAGAGAGAGGTGCATACAGACAGGCAGTCAGACAGAAACAAACAAAGAGAAACAGACAGAAACATTGAGAGAGACAGAGGCAGAGAGACATAGAGACAGACAGAGACAGACAAACATACAGAGAGAGAGAGAGAGAGAGAGAGAGAGAGAGAGAGAGAGAGAGAGAGAGAGAGAGAGAGAGAGAAAGGATGGATACAAAGACAAAGAGACAGACACATGATAGATAATGGCCTCTTTTTCATAAAGCCAGGACACCTTGAACTGGGTTTTGTCACTGCCGGGGCACAATTGAATGTAATGGATCATTAGAGGCCTTTCGTGTTTCCTGGGCAAACACCCAGCATTCAGGAATATAACGTTTATTTTCTTTGTTTTGTTTTGTTTGTTTGTTTCCAAAGCTAGATTGGAGGGAAGGAGGCCTAAATGATGTGTAATTGTCCATGCCAGAATCTAACGTTGATCTAAATGTGAAGTTGATTGTCTGTGACTTATGAAATAAAGACAGGCAGATAGACAGATAGATAGACAGACAGATAGACAGAAGTACAGATAGATAGATAGATAGATAGATAGATAGATAGATAGATAGATAGATAAATAGATAGATAGATAGGCAGATAGATAGACAGACAGATAGGTAGATTTACAGATAGATAGACAGTTAGATAGATAGAGAGACATATATATAAACAGACAGACAGACAGGCAGAGAGAGAGGGAGAGAGAGGAGAGAGAGAGAGAGAGAGAGGAGAGAGAGAGAGAGAGAGAGAGAGAGAGGGAGAAAGAGAGAGAGAGAGAGAGAGAGACATACAGACAGACAACCAGACAGAGTATGTATGTGTGTGTGTGTGTCTGACAGAGAGAAATAGAGAGAGTGGGAGGAGAGACAGAGAAAGCATGTATGAGTGAGAGACAGAGACAGAGTCATATATATATATATATATATATATATATATATTCAAATCAAAGAGAGAAGCAGAGAGACAGGGAATGGTGTAGGGGCAGAGACAGAGATAGAGATACAGGGACAGAGACGCTAAAAAATACAACACACAAAGAGACAGACATACAGACAGACAGACATAACCTGAACATACATACAGAGAAACAAACAAAGGCGGATACAAATAAAGAGAAATGAAGTCCCTGACAAACAATAACCCACTCCCTTGCATAAAATGAAGAAATCTGATCCCCTTTTATCACTGATGGGGCATAATTGAATATAATCCATCGTTAATGTTGTTAATGTTGTTTTATGTTTCCTGATAAAAAATACCTGTCATTTGGGAACCTTGTTTTGTATAGCTTTGTTGTGTTGTGTTGTGTTTCAAAAAGTAGATATGCATGGTGGTTGCCTGATAATGTGCAATTTTCTGTGACAAGAGCTTATCATTGATCTAAATGTGAAATTAATTGTCTGTGAAAAATAGATAGATAGAGAGAGAGAGAATGAGCGAAAGAGAGAGGTGCACACAGACAGGCAGTCAGACAGAAACAAACAAAGAGAAACAGACAGAAACATGAGAGAGATGGAGGCGGAGAAGACAGACAGACAGACAAAACGGCAGAGACAGCAAAGAGAGAAGAAAAAGAGAGAAGAAATGAGAGAAGAGAGAGAGAGAGAGAAGACAGAAGAGAGGAGAAGG
>CM054162.1:3333244-3335744 GCA_028751875.1 Rapana venosa
TGTATGTATGAATGTATGTGTGTTATGGTATGCATGTATGTATCGGATGTATGTATGTCAGTATAATGTATGTATGTATGTATGTATAATAATAATAAAAATAATAATAATCTATTGAATTTATAATAGCGCTGAATCTTGTTAAAAAACAAACAAATTCGAAGCGCTTGCACACAATCATTTTCAGCATGCAATCTCCTTAAACATTAATGAGCTTACAGATTAATATGTGTGTGTGTGTGTGTATGTGTTGTGAGTGTGTGTGTTATGTGTGTGTATGTGTGTGTATGTATGTGAGTGGTATGCATGTAACATGTATGTATGTATATAGTATTTAAGTATTATGGATGTATGTATGTATGTATGTATCTATGTATGAGTATGAATGTATGTATGTATGTATGCTTGTACAACACACATAACACACAGAGGCAAGTACACATGCAAGGTAGATCACACACACATACCCATACACACCATGCACACACACACACAAACTCAGATGCACGCACGTGGGCGCGCGCGCACACAACACACACACTCACACACATACACACACATACATACACACCCATACACACACATACATACAAACCCACACACACACACACAACAAACACACACACACACACAACACACACACTCACACACACACACACACACACACACACAGAAGCATGCGTGTATTTATGCATATGTTATAACAACAGCAAGGCATGCAGATAACGATAAAGACACACATAAGTGCTCTTTCTCTCTTTCTCTCCTCCCCCTTCCTCTCTCTCTCTTCTTCTCCCCCCCCCCGCATCTCTCTCCCCTCGTTATCCCTCTTTCTCTCTCTCCCTCTCTCTCTCTCTCTCTCTTTCTTTTCTCCTCTCTCTCTCTCTCTCTTACTTTCTCCCTCTCTCTCTCTCTCTCTCACAGATGACAAAATTTACAAAACCGCATACACACGGGGACTTGAATGGAAAAAAGCACACAATGCTTATTTTCCATTATCCTCGAAAAACACGCTCTCTCTCTCTCTCTCTCTCTCTCTCTCTCTCTCTCTCTTTATCCCCCCCTCTCTCTCTCGCTCTTCCCTCTCCTCTCTTTCTCCAACCCTCCCCTCTCTCTTCCTTCACTCGCTCTCTTCTTCTTACCCCCCCACCACCACCCCCTACACTCTCTCTCTCTCTTCTCACTCTCTCTCCCTCTCTCTCTCTCTTCTCTCTCTCTCTCTCTCTCTCTCATCTCTCTTTCTAAACCCTCTTTCTCTTTCCATCTCTCTTCAACCTCCTTCCTCTCTCTATCACTCTCACTAACACCCCTCTCTCTCCTCTCCCCCTCCAATTCTATCTGTCTCGTCTGTTTGTTTTGTTTCCCCCCCCCCCCCCCCCCCTGGGTTCCCCCCCCCCCCCACCCCTGTCTGCATGTCAGTCTTGCCTGTCTGGTCTCCCTGCTTTGTCTGTCCTAAATCTGTCTGTCTTTCCTCTCTCCTCTCTCTCCCTGTCTCTCTCTCTTTCTTCGGATGATTCCTTCGGTATGAGACTATAAACCGAGGCCCCTCATGCGAACGCATGAAGAAATCTTGCGCACAACGTAAATCTTGAACCGCTTTTCGAAAGGTAACTTGTGGTGCCGAGGGGAACAGATGACACAATTTACAAACGCACACACACGGGACTGGATGTAAAAATAAAGCACATGAGTGCTTTATTCCATTACCTCATAAAAAAAAAATGTTCTCCCCCTCTACTGTCTGTCTTCTATCTCTCTGTCTCTGTCTCTCTGTACTCTCGTCTCTCTTCTCTCTCTCTCTCTCTCTCTCCCCCTCTATCTGTCGGTCTGTTGTGCTGTCCTGTCTGCCTATCTCTCTCTCTCTCACTCTCTCATCCTTCTCTCTCTCTCTCTTCGTCTCTCTCTCTCTCTCTCTCCCTCTATCTGTCCTGTCGTCTTTCCTGCCTACTCTCTCTCTCTCCTCTCTCTCTCTCTCTCTCTCTCCTCCCCCTTCTAATCTGTCTGTACTGTCTGTCTGTCTGCCTATCTCCACTCTCTCTCTCTCTCTCTCTCTCTCTCTATCTGTCTGTCTGTCGTCTGCCTATCTCTCTCTCTCTCTCCTCTATCTGTCTGTCTGTCTGTCCTGCCTATCTCTCTCTCTCTCTCTCTCACTCTCTCCTCTCTCTCATCTCTCTCCCTCTATCTGTCTGTCTGTCTGTCTTTCTCTCTCTCTCTCTCTCCTCTCTCTATCTCCAGTCCCTCTCGTCTCCTCTCTCGCTCTCTCTCTCTCCTCTCTCTCTCTCTCTCTCTCCCCCTCTATCTGTCGTCTGTCTGTCTGCCTAATCTCTCTCTCTCTCTCCCTCTATCGTCTGTCGTCTGCTGCCTTCGCCTCTCTCTCTCTCGCTCTCTCTCTCTCTCTCCTCACTCTCCCTCTATCTGTCTGTCTGTCTGTCTATCCTCTCTCCTCTCTCTCCTCTCTCCTCTCTCTCTCTCTCTCCCTCTCTCTCTCTCTCCTCTCTCG
>CM054162.1:3358244-3365744 GCA_028751875.1 Rapana venosa
GCAAAACAAAACAACAACAAAATGAAGAAAAAATCCCCCAAGGACATGTACAAATGTATTACACAAGACCGACACAGCACAGAAAGCGTGGGCGGGAGTTGTCCACACTCCTCTCTTTCCAAACAGCTCCTAAACTGTCTTCTTCCGACTTTCCACGGACATGACCGGAAACCCCCGAACACCAGGGTACCATTACCATTAAGTCCTTCGGATGAGACTAAAAACCGAGGCCCTGTGTGCGAACGCATGCAGAACATCTTGCGCACACGTTTAATCCTGTTCCGCTGTTCGAAAGAGTAGGCCATTGTGTGCCAGTGGGAACAGATTACAAAATTTTAAAAAAACGCATACACACGCATAAATTTAAATTTTTTTAAAAGCGCTTTGATTTGTTGCTTTTCAAGATTCAGCGCTATATAAATTCCATACATTATTATTATTATTATTATTACAATTATTATTATTATGATGATGATGATGATTATTATTATTATTATTATTATTATTATTATTATTATTATTATTACGAAACGTAGAATGCAGCTTGGCAGACTGTCCAAGGAGAACCTTGTTTTTCTTTAGACAATAAGGACATCTTGGTTATTGTTGTTTCTGTTCGCTGTCTCCCGTGAGGATGCCGGCAGCCTGTCAGTATAAAACTGATAGCATCCCCACCTTCTGGAAAATCTCTGGTAGCTATTTGCTCTTCTTTATCCCTCTCTTTTGTTTCTGCTTTGTTCCTTGTCTTCTTGTCACCCCCTTCTTGTCTATTTTCTGCCTTCTTGGTCCATTCTCTTGCTTTTTTTTCCCCGAAAAGAAAATAACAATTTTCCCCCCACACTGAAATCGTATGTGCTGGGTTTGACATGTGTGTGTTAGTATGTGTGTGTGTGAGTGTGTGTGTACATGTGTGTGTGTGTGTGTGAGTGTATGTGTACATGTGTATGTGTGCGTGTGTGCGTGTGTGCGTGTGTGTTTTCTGTGTGTTCTCTTTGTGTGTGTGTGTGTGTGTTCAATTTTACATCTGTACTCTTTTTTAAAAATAGTGTGTGTGTATGTGTGTATATGTATGTGTGGTGTGTGTGTGTGTGTGTGTGTGTGTGTGTGTTCGATTTTGTATCTGTTCACTAAAAGTGATATGAGAATATGTATGTGTGTGTGTGTGTGTGTGTGTGTGTGTGTGTGTGTGTGTGTGTGTGTGTGTGTGGCCGATGGATAAAGACACAGAAAAGAAAGAGAGAGAGAGAGACAGAGCCAGAGACAGATAGAGAGGGACAGACAGAGAGAGACACAGAGACAGATAGACAGAGGCAGACAGAAAGACAGAGACATAGATATAGAAACAGAGAGGGTGAGAGATAGAACTAGGAACAGAGATGGGTTTTTTCTTGCCACAATAGCAAAACAAAACAAAACAAATGAAGAAAGAAACCCAACCCAAGGACATGTACAAATGTATTACACAAGACCAACACAGCACAGAAAGCGTTGGCGGGAGTTGTCCACACTCTTCTCTTTCCAAACAGCTCCTAAACTGTCTTCTTCCGACTTTCCACGGACATGACCGGAAACTCCCGAACACCAGGGCACCATTAGGAAACGTAGAATGCAGCTTGGCAGACTGTCCAAGGAGAACCTTGTTTTTCTTTAGACAATAAGGACATCTTGGTTATTGTTGTTTCTGTTCGCTGTCTCCCGTGAGGATGCCGGCAGCCTGTCAGTATAAAACTGATAGCATCCCCACCTTCTGGAAAATCTCTGGTAGCTATTTGCTCTTCTTTATCCCTCTCTTTTGTTTCTGCTTTGTTCCTTGTCTTCCTGTCACCTCCTTCTTGTCTATGTTCTGCCTTCTTGGTCCATTCTCCTGCCTTTTCTTTCTGAAAGAATAAAATGAAGAGAACAAGTTTCCCCCCATGCTGAAGTCGAATGTGCTGGGTCTGATGTGTGTTAGTGTGAGTGTATGTGTGTGTGTGTGTGTGTGTGTGTTGTGTGTGTGTGTGTGTGTGTGTGTGTGTGTGAGTGTGTGTGTGTGTATGTGTGTGTGTGTGTGTGTGTGTTGTGTGTGAGTGTGTGTGTGTGTGTATGTGTATGTGTGTGTGTGAGTGTGTGATCTTTAGTTTAACATCTATTCACATTTAGTGATTTTAGACGTGTGTGTACGTGTGTGTGTGTGCGTGTGTGCGTGCGTGCGTGCGTGCGTGTGTGTGTGTGTGTGGTGTGTGTGTGTGTGTGTGCGTGTCTGTGTGTTTAAGTGTGTGTGTGTGCGTATTTGTGTGTGTTTGTGCGTGTGTGTGTATGTGTGCGTGCGGGCGTGCGTTTGTGTGTGTGTGTGCGTGTGTGTGTGTTTGTGTGTGTGTGTGGGTGTGTGTGTATGTGTGTGTGTGAGTGTGTGATCTTTAGTTTAACGTCTATTCCCATTTAGTGATTTTAGACGTGTGCGTACGTGCGTGCGTGCGTGCGTGCGTGTGTGTGTGTGTGTGTGTGTGTGCGTGTGTGTGTTGTTTAAGTGTGTGTGTGCGTATTTGTGTGTGTGCGTGTGTGTGTATGTGTGCGTGCGGGCGTGCGTTTGTGTGTGTGTGTGCGTGTGTGTGTGCTGTGTGTGTGTGTGTGTGTGTGTGTGTGTGTGTGTGTGTGTGTGTGTGTGGTGTAAGTGTTCGTGCGTTCGGGCGGGCGTTTGTGTGTGTGTATGTTTAAGTGTGTGTGTTGTGTGCGTGCGTGTGTGTGTGTGTGTGTTTAAGTGTTTGTGTGTGAGTGCGAGTGCGATTGTGTGTCTCAATATGAAAGTATGTTGCGTGTGTGTATGTGCATGTGTGTGTGCGCGCGCGCGTGTGTGCGTGCGTGTGTGCGTGCAGGCCTGATCCCGTGATGGAGTGTTTAATGAATCATACTTTATCCTGTGATTCCTGACAGGGCGCATGTTTGATGTATATGCCCTGCATCTGCAGTGGTGCCAGCTTTTTTCTGTGATAGCCATTTCTGTCTTCTCTCTCTATCTCTGCTCCCTCTTCTCTCTCTGTCTCTGCTCCCTCTTCTCTCTCTATCTCTGCTCCCTCTTCTCTCTCTATCTCTGCTCCCTCTTCTCTCTCTATCTCTGCTCCCTCTTCTCTCTCTATCTCTGCTCCCTCTTCTCTCTCTATCTCTGCTCCCTCTTCTCTCTCTGTCTCTGCTCCCTCTTCTCTCTCTACCTCTGCTCCCTCTTCTCTCTCTATCTCTGCTCCCTCTTCTCTCTCTATCTCTGCTCCCTCTTCTCTCTCTATCTCTGCTCCCTCTTCTCTCTCTATCTCTGCTCCCTCTTCTCTCTCTATCTCTGCTCCCTCTTCTCTCTCTATCTCTGCTCCCTCTTCTCTCTCTATCTCTGCTCCCTCTTGTTCTGTGCCTCTGTTTTATTTATTTATATATTTTCTTATTCATTCATTATTCTTTTATTTCGAAGATAATGGAATAAGCACTCGTGTGCTTTTTTTTCAAATCCAGTCCCCGGGTGTATGCAATTTTTAAATTTTGTCATCCGTTCCCACCGGCACACACTGGCCTACTCTTCCGAAAAGTGGAAGGGGTTTTAATGTGTGCGCAAGATGCTCTGCGTGTGTTCACACACAGGACGTCGGTTCATAGTCTCATCCAAAGAAATTTTGAGGGGAGTGGAGTAGGCACTGATGTTAACTTCAGAGGAAAAATCCTCTGTGTATGTGTCTGTCCATTTGTCTGTCTGCCTGTCTGTCTCTACCTTCTTCCTTCCCCCAGTATTTGTGTCTGTGTCTGTCCGGTTGGCTGGCTGTCTACATGTTTTGCTTTGTCTCTGTCTCTGTCTGTCTGTCTGTCTATTTGTCTGTCTGTTTGTCTGTGTATCCGTGTGTCTGTGTGTCTGTGTGCCTGTCTCTCTGTCTCTGTCTTTGTCTCTCTATCTCTTTCTCTCTCTCTCTTTCTCTCTCTCTCTTTCTCTCATTCTCTCTCTCTTTCTCTGTCTCTCTCTGTCTCTCTCTCTCTCTCTCTGTCTCTCTCTCTCTCTCTGTCTCTCTGTCTCTCTGTCTCTCTCTCTCTCTGTCTCTCTCTCTCTCTCTCTCTCTCTCTCTCTCTCTCTCTCTCTCCTTCCCTCACACCCACAAAGCCACACAAACACACACACACACACACACACGCCCACACACCACACACAACACACATTCAACCTTATCTCAATCTTATCATTCATACCCGCACCAGCACACAAGTAAACGATGTTAACAGGTTCAAACAACATAACATGCAAAAGAAAAAAGAAAGAAAGAAAGAACAATGGAATGCAATAAAATGGAACAAGATTAAAGACGCACGTAAGAAAAGTTAAAATAAAAAGAATATAAAAATAAGATAAAATAAACAAACCAGAAAAAAAGATAATCACACAAAAGAATGTGAAAAGCTAAAGAAACAAACAAAGCAAAAAAAAACAACCCCAACATTGCTGTTCACGAAGATGAATAATGAATAAAAGATAATAAAACGGGTTAAAGCTATAAAACAGAGCCGAACATTATGACAAGACAAAAAAGCATATATCTAAGACTGGTTTTTATCAGAAGTCAAAATGTTCCTGAAAATGTAGGCCATCCTATCTCTGGCGTATGCTCATGCTCTGCTAATGTTCTCAAAGAGAAACACACACACACACACACACACACACACACACACACACACACACACACACACACACACACACACACACAGCTGTATTTAAGTGTCTGCCTATTCAGTTATGTATATTTCTTTTTCTTCTTTCGTTCTTTCTGTTTTCTTCTTTTTTTAAAATTGTATTTGTTCGGGTTTTTTAAAAAGCTTGTTTGCTTGTTTGTTTGTTTTCTTTTCTCTTTCGTTCGGTCTTTCTTTCTTTCTTTTTTTCTTTCTTTACTTCTTTCTGTCTTTCTGTCTTTCTATCTGTCTGTCTGTCTTTCTTAATTTCTGTCTTTCTTTCGTTCTTTCTTTCTTAATTTCTTTCTTTCTTTCGTTCGTTCGTTCGTTCGTTCTTTCTTTCTTTCTTTCTTTCCTTCCTTCCTTCCTTCCTTCCTTCCAGCTTTCTTTCTTTCTTTCTTTTTTTTTCTTCTTTTCTTATTTGTTTCCTTCTTTCTTTCTTTCTTTCTTTCTTTCTTTCTTTCTTTCTTTCTTTCTTTCTTTCTTTCTTTCGTCTTTCTTCCTGTCTGGCTGTCTGTCTATTTTTCGCTTTGTCGCTTGGTTGTTTGTTGCTTTATGTATTTATTTGTTTGATTATTTATTTTTTTTCATCTATCTATTTGTTATTTTCATTCATTCATCTATTTAATTATTTTCATATCTATGTCTGCATTCATTGATTATTTGCCTTTTTATGCATTTAATCATCTATGACTGTCAGTCAGTTAGTCTGTCTGTCTGTTTGACTGTCTCTTTTGATAATTTTCGTGTGCGTCTGTGTGTGTGTTCTTTTCTTTTTTATTTATTTTATTATTTTCTTTATCGTATTTTTATTATGTGTGTGTGTGTGTGTGTGTGTGTGTGTGTGTGTGGTGTGTGTGTGTGTGTGCGGGTGCGAACGTGCGTACATGCGGGTACAGAAGTTGTATGTGTATGTGTGTGTATGTGAGAGGGAGAGTGGAGAGAGAGAGAGAGAGAGAGAGAGAGAGAGAGAGAGAGAGAGAGAGAGAGAGAGAGAGAGAGAGAGAGAGAGAGAGAGAGAGAGAGAGAGAGAGATGTTTGCGTTACAAGTCTATACAGACTTCAAAAGAAAATACGATATTTGGTTGCTTTTCTTTTGCCGCCCACCAAAAAAACCCCAACAACAACAAAACAAAAACGAACAAACAGAAACAACAACTACAAAACAAAACACACAAACAAACAAACAAACAACAACAACCGCACCCCCCCCCCCCAACCCAAACAATTAAATTGAAACAACACATACACTCTATCTCTCTCTCTCTCTCTCTCTCCTCTCTCTCTCTCTCTCTCTCTCTCTCTCTCTTCTCTCTCTCTCCTCTCAAGCAAAGAAAGAAACAAACATAAAGAAATAACTAAATTCTTTGGGTTTTTTTAATTTTAGTTATCTTCGTGGGTTGATAATTAATTTATTTTAAATCCTTATCCCCCTTCCTAAATTAAATTTGTCTGGTCTTTTTTGGGGGGTCAAATGTTCAGGGTGCAATGAGTCAAACAGCAAAATGAATAACAATGTCTGCCCTATAGAAGCAAGGGCCATAATACACTGTTTTCAATGTACCAATACAACGTATACAAAACTCCGCAGCTCGACTAGTCCTCAGAAAGAAAAAATCTGAGCACATTACCCCTCTCTTGCGATCTCTCCACTGGCTGCCTGTGCCACAGATAGTGAATTATAAGATCAGTACCCTCTGTTACAAATGTCTCCACAAAACTGCACCCTCCTACCTCTGTGAATGTCTTAACCTGTACACTCCTTCACGTTCCCTCCGCTCTGCTGCAGATACCTTGTGCCTACGAAAACCTAGATTCAACAAATCCACTGTTGGCCGCCGCTCTTTCTCTATTTCGGGTCCATCGACCTGGAATGAGCTCCCTCTCTCTCTTCACCAGAAACCTAGTTACCACACTTTTAACTCCAGCCTCAAGACATATTTATTTCAAACCTAAGATGTCCCCCCTCCTATTTCATATCAGAACTATCCCACCTTCACTAACCCATGTCCTATCACCCTGCTTAATTATACGACCTGTGTGAGTGTGTGTGTTTTTGACAAACATTTGAGTATTGAAATTTTATGTCATAGATTTTGTCTGTAGCGCACCATGTTTGTAATATCTGTTTGTTTAAACTATTGATTATTTATCATTGATGGCATGACAGTGTAAGATTAGGTTGAATGCATGCGCTTTGATTTGTCTTTGCAAAATATAGCCCTATATAAGTTCCATTTATTATTATTATTATTATTATTATTATTATTATTATTATTATTATTATTACCATCTGGAAATAAACATTTGACTTGACTTGACTTGACGTTCATAAAAAGTGTAGCCAGTTTCCAATGTTCACGTGTTCTTTATACTAGAATTTCTCTCTCAGGTTGTCTTTTTGTACTGTTTTGTTTATTCAAGAACAAACCAAAGAAGGAACACGAAGCGGTCCACAATAAATCAGCCTCTCTAAAAGTAGACCGTACTTTGACTGGTTGTACATCTTTTTCTTTCTGTCTCCCGCTGTCAGCTTGCAGACTGATACATTTTGTTCGGGATTTTCCCCCTGGTGTTGGATTTTTGTTTATGTGTGTGTGTTTTTTTCCTTTGCAAAGGTCAGTTTTGTGTTTCAGATATCTTCACAAGTACAGCATGTGCCTTTGTTTTTCGTGTTATTTAATGATTTGTGATTTGTTTTGGTTTATTAGTTAGTTTGTTTGCTTGATTGTTTATGTCTTTGTTTGTTTGTTTGTGTGTGTGTGTTTGTGTGTGTGTGTGTGTGTGTGTGTGTGTTTGTGTTACGTTATAACTGTATGTGTGTGTGTATGT
>CM054162.1:3370744-3373244 GCA_028751875.1 Rapana venosa
GTTTTTTTCTTCTTCTCTGTTTCTCTCTCCTCTCTGTTTAGGTATGAATGTTGTGAAAGATCACGCCCTTCCCCCACATACATAGTCTTTCTGACTCTGTCTGTCGCCGTCTCTGTGTCAGTGTCTGTATCTCTGTATCTCTCTCTACCCCTTCACACACACACACACACACACACACACACACACACACACACACACACACACACACACACACACACACACACACACACACACCACACACACACACACACACACACACACACACACATATATATATATACATATATATATACAAACACACACATATATAGATATATATATATATATATATATATATATATATAGATAGATAGATAGATAGATAGATAGATAGATAGATAGACATAGATATATATATGTAGATATAGATATATATACACAAACACACATACACACGTTATAATGCTACACACACACACACACACACACACACACACACACACACACACACACACACACACAAAGATTCAAGAAGACAGGCAGCCAGCCAGCCAGAAAAACACACAGATGGAGATACAGATAGTCTGAGACAAACAGACAGACATACAGACAGGCGCACACACACACACACACACACACACACACACACACACACACACACACACACACACACACACACACACACACACACACACACACACACACACACACACACACACCAATGTATTATTTTATCGATTTTCCTCTTTTTACTGGTTCAATTTATTAGTAAAGGTTGCAATAATGTAGTATTTCAGTATCATCATTGAAAAAAGTTGTTCTTAGACAGATGGCTTGATCAAAAAAAGCAAATGCATTGGTTATTCAATGTACCATCTGAAAGTAAAAATTTGACTTGACTTGACTTGACTTGACACACACAGAAGAAGAAGAAGAAGAAGAAGAAGAAGAAGAAGAAGAAGAAGAAGAAGAAGAAGAAGAAGAAGAAGAAGAAGAAGAAGAAGAAGAAGAAGAAGAAGAGCACAGAGAGGACAGACAGCGGGGTTTCATTGAGGGCACTGACTGGCCTGTCTGCTGTCCCTGGGGAAATCAACACTCCTCTTTTAGCTCTCCTGTCTTCTGCATATCTCTGTCTGTCTGTCTGTCTGTCTGTCTGTCTGGCTGTCTGGCTGTCTGTCTGTCAGTCCTCTGGCTGTCTGGCTGTCTGTCTGTCTCTCTGTGTGTCTGTCAATGTGTCTTCCTGACTGTCTTTCTGTCTGTTTTTTCTGTCTGTCTTTCTGTGTGTCTGTCTTTCTGTCTGTCTCTGCCTGTCTGGCTGTCTATCTGTCTGTCTGTCCTCTGGGTGGCTGAATTTCTCTGTCTATCTCTATCTGTCCATCCCTGCCTTAGTCTCTGTCTGTGTATCTGTCAGTCTGTCTGGTTATCTGTCTGTGTCTCTCAGTGTCTGCCTGTCTAGATCTGTCTGTCTTTCTGTCTGTTTGTCACTGTCTGTGTCTGTATCTCTCTGGCCTTTGTGTTCTTCCGCGCGCGCGCGCGTGTGTGTATGTGTGTGTATGTGTGTGTATGTGTGTGTATATATATATATATGTGTGTGTGTGTGTGTGTGTGTGTGTGTGTGTGTGTGTGTGTGTGTGTGTGTGTGTGTGGTGTGTGTGTGTGTGAGTCGGTGAGTGTATCTGTCTGTGAGTTCGTTTGTCTGTGTGACTGGCTGGCTGGCTATGTTTCTGTCTGTTTGTCTGTCTGTCTGTCTGTGTTGCTGAATGTTTGTTTATCTCCTTGTGCTTGAGTGGTCCGTCTCAGGAGAAATTGAGTTGTTTTCTTTTTTTTCACTGTCACTTTCTTCAGTTTTCACCACCATTTTTCACTGCATTAGTAATCTTTGCCTGCCTTCATGTCTGCCCGTCTGCCTACCTCTCTGCCTGCTTGCCTGCCTGCCTGCCTGTATGTCTGTCTAACTGCATATCTGTATATTTACCTGCCTGCCTGCCTGTCTGTCTGCATGCCTGCCTGCCTGTCTACCTGTCTACCTGCCTGCCTGCCTGCCTGCATACCTGTATCCCTGTCTGTCTGCCTGCATGCCTGCCTGTCTGCCCGTATGCCTACCTGTCTTCCTGCCTGCCTGAATGTCTGCCTGCATGTATGTCTGCCTAACTGCGTGTCTGTATATCTGTCTGCCCTGGAGAACGAAGAGCAAAGGAAGAGAACAGGAGATGCAAAATAAAACCAAAACACAACACGTTCTTCAGTGTGATCCATAGAAAGCACAACAGGAACAGAACACGTTCTTCAGTGTGATCCATAGAAAGCTTAACAGGAACACAACACGTTCTTCAGTGTGATCCATGGAAAGCACAACACAAACAGAACACGTTCTTCAGTGTGATCCATGGAACACACAACACAAACAGAACACGTTCTTCAGTGTGACCCATAGAAAGCACAATACACACAGAACACGTTCTTCAGTGTGATTCATGGAACACACAACAGAAACAGAACACGTTTTTCAATGTAATCATTG
>CM054162.1:3375744-3378244 GCA_028751875.1 Rapana venosa
GGAAAACCTCACCATTGGCGAACACCAGGGTTACAGCAGAGGAATAACAAAAGAGAGTATATGTATGTGTATGTTTGTATGCGTCTGTATGTGCATGTGCATGTGTGCGCATGTGCGCGGGGCGAGTGTATATTATTATGTGCGCTGAACATTCGACTATTACTAGTTAACGTTTATTTTATTGCTATTGATAATGCTTGTCTTGCAAATATGTATTTGTAACAACAATTTTGATTTTTTTTAAAGTATAAAAAAAACTGCTATGTATGCATGAGAGAGAGACAATGACAATGACAATGACAAATTCTTTTTTTTCGAGGATAATGAATAAGCACTCATGTGCTTTTTTACATCCAGTCCCCGCCCGTAGGGATACATCTTAATAATAACCCAACACTTATACAGTCTCACAGTAGAAACAAGGGGAAATAACCCTTTTCAAAACAGCCCCCCCCCCCAACAACCCCCCCCCCCCCCAAAGCAAACAAATAAAAGAAAACCCTAAAAACATCCCCCCACCCCCGCCCCCCGCAAAAAAAACCAACCAAAACAAACAAACAAACAAATGAGAAGGAAAAACCAAACCAACAAAAAAAGAAAAAAAGAGAAAAACAAACAAACAACAACAACTAGGACAACAACAAAACCAAGAAAAATAACAACAACCAAACTTAATAAGTCATAAAGATAAACATCTACACATTGTCAAATGGTACATATACTTGTTACACCTAACAATAAGATATTGAGAGAGACAGAGACAGCCAGACGGAAAGACAGGCAGACAGGAAGATAAACAGAAACATAAAAATGAGAGAGAGAGAGAGAGAGAGAGAGAGAGAGAGAGAGAGAGAGAGAGAGAGAGAAACATAGAGAAAAAGAGATATACAGATACAGAGACATAAGCAGACAGACAGACAGAGGGACAGACAGATCGATATTGAGAAACAGAGAAGAGCTAATCAGACAACAAGATAACGTCCCAAGTATTCTTTGCAACTTTGCCAATCGGAAACACAAAGGGCAATAATTCTCCCGGTTTTAAAACAGTCCCTGATTGTGATCTCCCCTGGAGGTCAATGCACCCCCACACATAATGGATTTCACACCCTTTGTGTCTGAATGAAATCAAGTCAGATTTCAACATGGTGTTTTTAAGGAACGCAGCTTTGGGGGCGTTATTGGATTTGCTGCTTGCGTGGTGCTTGTTTATCTCAATAATTGTTTTTTTGCAACTCTTGGAAATAAGAACAAGTGTAAATTAGATGATGTGATTGGATTTGTGGCTCATGTGTGTAGGGGGTGGGTGGGAGGGGGGGTTTGGGAGGATGAGTGTGTGTGTGTTGTGTGTGTGTGTGTTTGTGTGTGCGCGCGCGTTTATGTAGGTGTAGGTGTGATGTGTACTGTGTGTGTGTGTGTGTGTGTGTGTGTGGTGTCTTTGTCTGGTCTGTGTGTGTTTGTGTTTGTGAAGGTGGGCAGATGGGTGTGTTTGTGCGTGGGTCAAGTTAATGTCAAGTCAAAGTCAAACTTTTATTTTCAGATGATACATTAAATAAGCAGTGCATTTGCTTTTTTCTTCAAGCCATCTATCTAAAGGAAAAAAAAGCGAGAAAAAAATAATGTATATGCAGACACAGAATAAAAAGACCTAATCTATGGTAAACTATACAAGTCAAACAAGAAAAGACAATAACATATGCATATGGGTGTGTGTGTGTGCGCGTGTGTGTATCTTTGTCTGGGTCTCTGTGTGTTTGTGTTTGTGTGTGTGTGTGTGTACGTGTGCGTGTGTTCATCTGTGTGTCTGTATTTTTTTCTATTTGTTTTTTCTGTCTCTCCAATCGTTTGTTCCTCAGTCTGTGTCTCTCTGTGTTGTTTTGTCTGTACGTTTGTCTGTTCGCCTTTCTGTACCTTAGCTGATCTATCGACATGTCTGCAAATATGTTTGTTTGTCTATCTGCCTGTCTGTCTGTCTGTTGCTTGATGCTCTGTGTAGCTGCCTCTGCTTTTGTCTGTCTGGCTGGCTGGCTGGCTGTCTGGCTGGCTGGCTGGCTGGCTGGCTGGCTGGTTGGCTGGCTCTTTTTCTTTGCTTATATTTATAGTTGTGTATCCTGATTAAGCACGTATTCATACTTTACATTTTCAATATGTTATTGGGCTTGTTTGGTTGTACTTGACGTCTAGTGAATGTCTATTTCAGTATCTTATTGTTACGTGTAACAATTGTGTGTACCATTTTACAATGTGTAGATGTTTATTTTTATGACTTTATAGTTTGGCTTTTTTTTGGTTTGCTTTTTGCTTTCTGGGGGTTTGTTTTTCTAAAGTCTTTTTCCTTTTTTTACTGTGTGAGTGTATGAGTATTGGGTTAATTATTGAGATGTATCCCTACAGGATGGGACTGGATATAAAAAAAAAACCTGAGCGCTTATTCGTTATCCTCGAAATAAAAGAATTTGTCATCGTCATTGTCATTCTCTCTCTCTCCTCCACTCTCTAT
>CM054162.1:3383244-3388244 GCA_028751875.1 Rapana venosa
GCCTGCCTGTCTGTCTGTCTGTCTGTCTGTCTGTCTCTCTCCCTCTCATCTCTCTCTCTCTCTCTCCTCTCTCTCCTCTCTCTCTCTCTTCCTCTTCTCTCTCTCTCTTCTTAATCAGTGTCAGGTGCATTTCAATAATTAAGCAAATTAATATATGAATTGCAATGAACTACAAATCTTGAAAACAATCACGTTTAAAAGGCCAAAAAGGCCTAAAGAACTGCACGTTTAAATCAATCTTGTGTTCGAATGTCACAGGCAAAAACGCTATGCAGTAATTGAGAAAACAGAGAATTATGTCCCTTTATTATTTGCATTTTTGTATGAGGCTGTTCAACATTTGAAGCGGGGTGTGTGTGTGTGTGTGTGTGTGTGTGTGTGTGTGCGTGCGCGTGTGTGTGCGTGCATGTGTGTGTTATAGGATACATTCAGAATGTTCTGCATTTAAGCGTGTTTCTCTTTCTTTATATTTTGTTTAGCTTTTTTTCTGAAGCTTAGTACTCACATACAACAAATACTTTAAACAATCTTCTTCTTCTTCTTCTTCTTCTTCTCCTATGAAATCTCAGACAGCAACTCATTCTTGTCTGTCATATGAGCAAAACATGCCTCGTGCTGCCGCTAAGCGCCTTACAAGTTAGGCCCAGCCAATCTGACTTCGGCATGAGAGAGAATTGTTCTATTGAAAGTCTTTCTGGAAGAAACAGGCAGTAGAATAAGCCAGAAAAACGTACAAGAAGAAGGTGACAGGAATAAAAGGAAACAGACAGACAAATAGCGAGGGATAGATAAGAGGGAATTCCTAGCACCGAATTTCTAGAAGGTGGGGATGTTATTTATACTGACAGGCCCCTGGCATCTTCAAGGGTAAAAACAATGATCTGAATTACTTGATTCAATGAATATAGACATAGGACTAAGCCAAAACAGATAATAGCTTAAGACAAACACAGGTGAACAATTTACGACACTAATTTCAGGATTGTTATATGATCATGTAACATTTAAACTCTGCAGGGTGTCATTTACACGTTAAGAAAAAACCCAGCATCTTAACAGATGACGCTGTTATCACAAAATCGCTCAGCACACACTCTATAGGTTGCTTCGACCTCACAGGAAAATACCCCCTCTCAATGTCCGAACCTGTAAAGATGGCTTCTAAAGGTTCTAAAGCATGCAACACAAATGCTAATAAGTTGGAGCGCTAAAACTGACGGACTTCCGGGTAAAGTGCTTATGGCCATCTTGAATAGCCATCAAAATGTGTGAGAGCAGACCGTTTTCATCCGTTAAGGAGCCATTTGGAGTCATCTTTTTATCCATTTATCTGCCATACTTGAGTTCAAGAGTGTAAAAGAAGTATGTAGCAGTATTTATTACGCCTTGCAATTGATCTGCAAAAAGCGTTCATGAGGTACGAGTTATGTGATGCAGGAAGAGTTTCGTTTTTTTATATCTAGGCTAAAATGTCAAGCGGATAGCGGCAAAGGAAGCCATCATTGAGTCAAGGCATTGTGTTGGGTTTCTTTGAATTTCTGGTTTAGACCTTGGATTGGTTGGCTGGTTGGCTGGTTGATCTGTTGGATGGGTGGTTTCATGGATTGATTGATTTGTTAGAGGAGTGATTTAATGATTGATCGATATGTTAGAGGAGTGGTTTAATGATTAGTTGAAGTGTTAGAGGAGTGGTTTAATGATTAATTGATGTGTTAGAGGAGTGGTTTAATGATTCATTGACGTGTTAGAGGTGTAGTTTAATGATTGATTGATGTGTTAGGGGAGTAGTTTAATGATGGCTTGATGTGATAGAGGAGTGATTTAATGATTGATTGATGTGTCAGAGGAGTTATTTCATGGATTGATTGCTTTGGTAGAGGGGTGGTTTCATGATTGATTGATTATTTAGAGGGGTGGTTTCATGAATGATTGATTATTTAGAGGGGGGGGTTTCAAGATTGATTGATTATTTAGATGTGTGGTTTCATGATTGATTATTTAGAGGGGTGGTTCCATGATTGATTGATTTGGTAGAGGGGTGGCTTCACGAATAGATGAGTTGTTTGTTTATTTCGCTGATTGGTAGGCTAGTTAGTGGGTGGGTGGACAACTCCTCATTCCATTTGCATAGAGCATGAATAACTTCCCCTTTCATATAAGAAGTGGGAAAACATGTATTTGTTATGGAAACATTATGTCAAAAACACCAACATCATGATAAAAGGTTGTTGCTGTTTGTTGTTGTTGTTGTTGTGGTGATGGTGGTGGTACTGCTGCTGTCACTTCTGTTTTTGTTATTGTTGGTGTTGTTGTTGCTGCTGCCGCCTCTGTTGCTGCTGCTGCTACTCCTGTTCATGTTGTCATACTTGTTGTTGCGCGATCCTCAGCTTAACTACCTAGGGTTGTTTACCCAGAATGTGTACTCTGTCTCACTCATCCCACTAGAGAATGACTGGTGAGATCGTAAGTACACACTGGATGAAAAGTGTGCGTGTGGAGATGACTTTTGTGTGTTTTCAACCGAATCACAATGATAGGGAAACGTACTTCCATTCATGTCAGATGATTCATTCCCTCCATTTTCCTCACGATTAACCCCACTATAGGGCAGCCAACCATCCACTAGCCCTTTCCTACCTATCACCCACTACTGGGTAAGGGTGAATGCATGCACATAATTATGTACACAGCACCCACATATGGGCCATGTGTTTCTAAAAAAATCTCCAACTTTCCTTCCTACAGAGAATCCAAACTCTCACATGTCATCAGTTAGACAGACACACGCTATTTCCATTAAGACCTAGCAGGCCAGTGAGCAGATTGTAGTTCACTCAGCTTCCAAAGACAGAACCCATGTGGAAACAAAGAGACTTTGTGGAGCCCCAAGATTCTTGCTGCGTGTGTGTGTGTGTGTGTGTGTGTGTGTGTGTGCAGGGCAGGGGGACTGAGTCCCTGAATAGGCAAGTGGTTTTACCGTCAGGCAAAAATCATTATGCTTCCTACGATGCAAAAAATGGCACTGTATATGTTAAGTGTAGAAAAGTAAACTATTTGCACAATACAATGCACGTTGCAAGTACATCAGTGGTATTTTAAGTGTCTTTGGTGGGGGTCAAGTTCACTCTCATAACCAATACAGGAATTTATTTAGGCAGCCAAACAGTACTTTCGGTACACAATTATTGAAGTAATCTACCCCAAACTGTCAGTTCCCAAAGAACGAGAGAATGTTGACATAAGAACAACAATAGAAATGTGGTAAAACTGCTAGCAGGCAACCTCTGCGCAATGCACACAGTGCAGGTGTACTGGAAACAGGTTCTATCCTTTAACTAGGGAGAGTGTTAACCCTTTCACAGCCAACTGATCTGTAACACAACAGTTCCAGGTGCCAACTGAATTTACATAGACCACATGGAAATGACACCTACCGATTTTAAATGCTCTTCAAACAAAAACGGCCTGTAAACATAGCTGTGGGTGTCCCTTGTCATGCGAATGCTAAATGACCTTTCCTAACTCTCAACAAAGAGAGCAGTGGGTCAAAGGGTGACCGACCTTGACCCTGACCCTAACCCAATTGCTTTAATGCAACCTCTGTGCGAAGCCAGGGTGTTGTAATTATGTGACCCTGGCGGTGTAAGGGTTAAAGGAAAGTGCAAGTTGTTATGTTAAGATCTTTTTCATCCCTAAAAGTGTTGATGGCATAACACTTTTAAAGCAGAACAATGTCATGTTATGATGTGAATCCTGGCCCTTAACTTGCATCAATAACTGACAAAGCTTGTGTGCTTAGGCCCTCAGAGATGCCCTGACAGACTAACCTTTGGGGTGTGCATGGTTTTCTCTTCATCCTGGAGAAAAGGATGGTTTCCACTGACAGGAACGAATTTAACTACGTGTCTTTCTCTAAATCCAGGCATGAGACTGGTCACGAAAGGGATTATGTTGATAGGGGTGGTGAGTGTTTGCTTACGGCCCTTGAAACCAGCACTTGAGTATTCATGTCTGCTTCTTCTTCCTTTACAGATTAAAATTACATAATCCCAACCACCATATTTTTATTTTATTTTCTCTCCTCTCTCCTCTCTCCTTCTCTTCTCTCTCTCTCTCCTTATATATTATTATAATTTATATTTTATAATATATATATTTAAAATATATATATTTTAATATTTTTTAGGAGAGATAGGAGAGAGAGAGAAGCCCATGAATCTCTCTCTCTCTCTCTCTCCCCTTTTTATATATATTATTTTTTTAATTATATTATGTATATATATTTTTAATAACTCGAAAAATGTACTCAATACTGATCGCGTGCTTTAAACAAGTACCCTTCGTTGTGTTGGGGATTGTTTGCCCGAAATTTTTAAAAAAAAATGCATGTGCTTTGTTGGAAAAATGTTTGAATAAACAAAAGATGTCAAGCAAAAACAAAATAAAGAAAGAAAAAAAAGAACCCAAAAAAGAAAAAAAGAACCCAAAGAAGGAGAGAGAGAGAGAGAAGGGGAGGGGAGAGAGAGAGGAGAGGGAGAGAGAGAAGGGAGAGGAGAGAGAGAGAGGACAGACAGAAGCAGCAGACGACAGGGGAGGGGGAGGGGGGAAAGGGAGACAGGCATGCAGAGAGAGCCCCCATTGTTAAAGACAGAGAAAGAAAAGTGAGACAGCTGTCCCAGAAAGATAAAATTGGAAAAAAATAGTTGTCAACAAAAAATGCTCCCGGTCCCACCCATCCCCCTTTCCCCCGTGTATTTAAAAAATTTTTTTTTTTTTTTTTTATCCATTTCCCTCTAAAATTTGGCCCCAGGGTCGGCAGGGTATAAACAACAGATGAATGATTTTTTTGCCCGTCATATAAACAATCATTAGATGAACGTCTACCAAAATACAAAATAGATAAACTTATATCAAAATACAAATCAGATTAACTTATTTCAAAATACAAATTAGATGAGCTCATGTCAAAATACAGAGTAGATTAACTTATAATCAAAATA
>CM054162.1:3400744-3405744 GCA_028751875.1 Rapana venosa
GTCTCTCCATCTGTCTCTCTCACACACTCTCTCTCCCCCCTCCTCTCTCTCCCTCTCTCTTCTCCCCACCTCTCTCTCTCTCCCCACCTCCTCTCTCTCTCTCTCTCTCTCTCTCCTCTCTCTCTCTTCCTCCCTCTCTCCTCCCTCTCTCTCTCCCCGCCTCTCTCTCTCCTTCCCTTTCTGCATTCAGATTTCACGGGTAACTCCTTCACGGACAAATCACTGAGGTGTAGCTGAGAGAGTAGGGACGCTATCATTATCTGCCCATGTAACAGGAGGAGGAACAGACGTGGACATTCCGCTTGTCACATAGTGAAGAATGGCTGTACAAAGCGATTCAAGAAAAAGGGATTTGCGAAGAAGAAGAAGTAGAAGAAGGAGGAGGAGAGAAGAAGAAGAAGAAGAAGAAGAGAAGGAAATGAAAGAAGAAGAAGAAGAAGAAGAAGAGAAGAAGAGAGAAGAAGAAGAAGAGAAAGAAGGAAAGAAGGAGAAGAAAAAGAAGAAGAAGAATTGCAAAGAAGAAGAGGAATTGCGAAGGAGAAGAAGAATTACGAAGAAGAAGAATTGCGAAGAAGAAGAAGAAGAATTGCAAGAAGAAGAAGAAGAAGAAGAAGAAGAAAGAAGAAGAAGAAGAAGAAGAAGAAGAAGAAGAAGAAAGAAGAAGAAGAAGAAGAAGAAGAAGAAGAAGAAGAAGAAGAATTGCAAAGAAGAAGAAGAATTGCAAGAAGAAGAAGAAGAAGAAGAAGAAGAAGAAGAAGAAGAAGAAGAAGAAGAAGAAGAAGAATTGCAAAGAAGAAGAATTGCAAAGAAGAAGAAGAAGAAGAAGAAGAAGAGAAGAAGAAAGAAAGAAAAAGAAGAAGAAGAATTGCGAAGCAGAAGAAGAAGAATTGCAAAGAAGAAGAAGAAGAATGTGCAAAGAAGAAGAAGAAAAAATTGCAAAGAAGAAAAAAAATTCCAAAGAAGAAGAAGATGAAGAAGAAAAAGAAAAAGAAGAAGTAGAAGAAGAAAAAGACAGACGACGACGAAGAAGAAGTAGAAGTAGAAGATGAAGAAGAAGAAGAAGAAAGAAGAAGAAGAAGAAGAAGAAGAAGAAGAAGAAGAAAGAAGAAAAATGCGAAGAAGAATTGCGAAAGAAGAAGAAGAAGAAGAGAAGAAGAAGAAGAGAAGAAGAAGAAGAAGAGAAGAAGAAGATGAAGAAGAAGAAGAAGAAGAAGAAGAAGAAGAAGAAGAAGAAGAAGAAGAAGAAGAAGAAGAAGAAGAAGTAGAAGAAGAGGAGGAGAAGAAGAAGAATAAAGAAGAAAAAGAAGAAGAAGTTGAAGAAGAAAGAAGAAGTAAGAAGAAGAAGAAAGAAGAAGAAGAAGAAGAAGAAGAAGAAGAAGAAGAAGAAGAAGAAGAAGAAGAATTGCGAAGAAGAAGAATTGCGAAGAAGAAGAATTGCGGAGAAGAAGAAGAATAAAGAAGAAGAATAAAGAAGAAAAAAGAAGAAGAAGAAGAAGAAGAAGAAGAAGAAGAAGAAGAAGAAGAAGAAGAAGAAGAACAAGAAAAGAAAAGAAGAAGAACAAGAACAAGAACAAGAAGAAGAAAAAGAAAAAAAAAGGAATATCAGTGTCAACCACTGACAAAGACCAGACGAGTTTTAAAACTTTAATAGCCAGCATTATTCAGCACCAGAGTTTCCGTATTTCCTTCTTATTTTATTCGGAATTTGTGTCTCTACTTTTGTTGTTGCATTTATTGTTCTGGTTGTACAGCATTTTGGAACATAACCTTACACAGACACAGACAGAGAGACAGACAGAGAGGCAGACAGACAAACACACACACACACATACACACACACACTATTTGTGAATTTGTTATCTTTTCAGAATGAATGTCAATGTTTTGTTTCTTTTCAGGGTACAACAATCAAATGCTAAATTGTCAATTTATATCGCTCCTGTTGGGAATAGCAATGCTATAAATGAAATAGTGCGTCATGTATGCACAAATGATTGTAAACGAAAGAAACAGATTTATTTGTTGATATCTATTTATTTTGACATTTCTTTTTATACTAACTATACTACTACTACTACTACTACTACTACTACTACTACTACTACTACTACTACTAAAATGGAATTTATATAGCGCTGAATCTTGTTAAAACAAACAAATCGAAGCGCTTGATCAACAGGCTTGCATACTCCTTAAATTGCACAAGTTCATCTGTTTCTGTTTATTAAGGGTTTTTATTTCAATTTACTTTCACTCATTTCATTCCATCATATTCTGTATTATCCACTTTTATTATGTCGACTCTTCTTTTGTTTAACTTCATGCTATTTTCATTGTTATTAACGTTTAATTCTATGTTAGTTTATCAGACTTTCATTTCGTTAATTTTATTGTATTTCAGCGTACATACATATATATATATATATATTTTTTTTTTTTTTAAGTGTGATTGCTTGTTAGTGAAAATTGTTTTGTTTTATCTTCTGTTACTGTCTCACCTCACTGTGATGTCATTTCGTTCTGTTTTGCCTTTATTATCTCTTTTTGCCATTTTTTGCAATTACTTTTACACAGAAATGACATCAGGTTAAGTAGATACTCTACCATTTACACCAGACTGACATTTCAACACAGGCCATCTGTTCCCGTTGTGTGGTGTGTTGTTGTTTTTTTATTGATGCTTGATAACCAGAAACTAATCAGGAAGTGCAGACGTCTGCAGAGGATATTGAGATGGATGTCACACTAATACTGAAATAAGATTTTAAAAACATAATAATAACAATATCAATCTTAGCCGCCTAGGTAATACTTTATTTTACAATGAAAAAAATATAACAATCAACAACAGAGCAAAAATGCAGGCAGAAGAAAAACTATGAAAAGCTGCTGCTGCTACTACTGCTGCTGCTGCTGCTGCTGCTGCTGCTGCTACTGCTGCTGCTGCTGCTGCTGCTGCTGATGATGATGATGATGATGATGATGTTGGCAATGATGATCAGGAGGAGGACGACGACGACGACGAAAACGAAGAAGAAGAAGAAAAAAGAAGAGGAAGATGATGGTGAAGAAGAAGAAGACGAAGGCGACGACGACGAAGAAGAAGACGAATTGCAAATAAGAAAAAAGAAGAATTCGAAGATGAGAATTGCGAAGAAAAGAGAAGAAGAAGAAGAGAAGAAGAAGAAAAGAAAAAAGAAAAGAGAAAAGCAAGAAGAAAAAAAAGAAGAAGAAGAAGAGAAAAAAGTTTATGAAGATTGAAGAGAAGAAAAGAACAACAACAACAACTAAAAACAACGACATGAAAAGTGACCGCATACTTTATGTAATCTGAAGATAACATTCAGCGTCTTAGAAACAAGTGTAAGTAGTCAGAGTAACACAGACAGACAGACAGACAGACTACAACAACAGACATACAGACAGACTCATAACACACACTCAACGTACATACGTATACAACATACAGACATACATACAAACATAGAAACATACATACATACATACACACATACATACACTCAGACAGACACACACACTCACACACATGCATACATACATACACACAGACACAGACACACACACGCGCACACACAGACACACACACAGACACACAGAGACACACAGACACACACACACACTCACACACATGCATACATACATACACACAGACACAGACACACACACGCGCACACACAGACACACACAGAACACACAGAGACACACAGACACACACACACACACTCACACACATGCATACATACATACATACACACAGACACAGACACACACACGCGCACACACAGACACACACAGATTCACACAGAGACACACAGACACACAGACACACTCACACACACATACACACACACACAGACACACACACACACACACTCTCTTTCTCTCTCTCTCCTCTCTCTCTCTCTCTCTCCTCTCTCTCTCTCTCTCTCTCTCTCTCTCTCTCTCTCCTCTCTCTCTCTCTCTCTCTCTCTCTCTCTCTCTCTCTCTCTCTGTCTGTCTCTCATTAGTGTTCGCTGTGTTCTCACTCAAGTATCGTTTACGTGTGTAAGTAAAGACTTGCAGATGTGAACACAGGCACGGCAGCAAACATCCACATAACTGTTAGTTCTGGCAGTACTGCTTTCTGTGAAGTCGTCTCATCCTCTGTACAAGTGCCATATTTTTACGCACAGCAGAGTCTGAATACTCACGTTAAAGATCACGCAATACATGTCAACGTTCTAAACCAGGCAAAATAAGAAAAGAAAAACTACATCGGTTTATCGGTTATTGGTGTAAGCTAAGTGCCTATACTAAAAATTATATTGTGTTCATCTATCCTGTAGTCTATTGCACGTTGGAGCACCCCTGAAGATTTTGCAACCAGCTTCCTCCACAGGGTTGCTGGGGGTTTTTTTTCATTTCATTTCTGTGAGTGTAATCACTATGGTTTGTTCCTGTAATCTCACTGATTATGATGACGATGGAGACGATATGGTGTTGTTTCATAGCCATACAAATCACAAAGAACAAATAATGATATTAGTTTTCAAGATTTGTGTTTAATATAATTTGCCTTAGTAAAATAAAAACAAAACAATAACAACCATGCATAGTTATGAATCTCTCTCTCCCGCTCTTCCCCCTCTCTCTTTCTCACACACACTATCTCTCTCTCTCTATCTCTCTATCACTCTCTGTTTCTCTCTCTCCCTCTCTCTCTCTCTCTCTCGCTCTCTCTCTCCTCCCTCTCTCTCACAACACTATCTCTCTCTCTCTCTATATATATATATATCTCCTCTTCTCTCTCCTTATCTATCACTCTCTGTGTTTCTCTCTCTCCTCTCTCTCTCTCTCTCTCTCTCGCTCTCTCTTCTCTCTCTCCTCTTCTCTCACACACAATCTCTCTCTCTATTATATATATCCCTCTCCTCTCTCTCTCTCTCTCTCTCCCTCTCCTCTCTCTCTCTCTCTCTCTCTCTCTCTCTTCTCCTCTTCTC
>CM054162.1:3443244-3445744 GCA_028751875.1 Rapana venosa
ACGTGCACGCATGGACACACACACACACACACACACACACGCACGCACGTACACGCACGCACTCACGCACGCACGCACGTACGCACGCACGCACGCACACACACACACCACACACACACACACACACACACACACACACACACACACACACACACACACACACACACACACAAACAACAACCAAACGGCCAAAACAGAACATGAAAACCCATCTCCTGGGTTTTGTAACGCGCGCGCGCGCGCGCGCACACACACACACACACATCAACACATACAAACACACATTAACACACACACACACACACACACACACACACACACACACACACCCAAGCCCCTACGCACATCTAAACAAGGCACACAAAAAACCCAACCCACAATCTCCTGAGTTTTCTAACGCCTACTCACCATTTTCTCTTCCCCATCTTCTCTACAACTCCTGTCCCGCTGTTCCCACGCCGCTTATATCGACCTTTCTTTCCGCCCCAGCTGTTCTGAAGCGTGTCACTTCACACCCTCAGCGTCAGAGCTCCATAGGAGATCCATAAATATCAGGCCGCTGAGGGGCCCCCCACACAAATGGCCCTGCACTGCTGCTGGGTCACTACGGCGGTGTTCAATGGTGGTGCCTGTTCTGAGCTGTTTTAATCCAATTCCATTCAAACACTTTATTATCTCAGAGACAGAGAAATTCAAATCGGGTTTCAAGCCATATATAAAAAAAAACAGTAAAGAACACGCAGGACACCCATCTATTACTCACCCCCCCCCCCCCTCCCCCACGGACCACAATAATTTAGTGGCAGAACCAGACAGCATGAGACATCCACCCGGGGTGTCGCCACCACATCGTCCCTTAAAACAGCTTTCCGCCACCATAAACCTCCAATCCCAAAGGCTTTGCTTTCAAATCACCACTGGCACAAAAGTGTAAAAGAAAAAAACAAACACTTCAGATCATCATGAAACTAGAGCAACAGCAATCACCTAAAATAAAGACACGTTTCTTTTGCTGCATGACGGCCAGAGAGCAATGAAGATAAGGTGCTTTCGTAAACGTCTTGGTATTTCATACAGGCATCACTTATCGAACGAGGAAGTGAAAACCAGAACTGATAACACCATCAGGCTATATGAACAACTCCCGACTTCAATGACACACAAAAAAGAAACTGAAAACTTAAGTAGTACGGGCACGTCACACGAACATCTGGACTGGACAAGACTGTCCTACAGGAAACAGTACAAGGAGGGAGTCGAAGAGGCAGACAGAGAAAACGATGGGGAGACAACATCAGAGAGTGGACGTACTGGCCTTGAGTGGAACGACTTGCTACGGAAAACTGAATACCATGAGGAGTGGAGGAAGCTGGTTGCAAAGTCTTCTGTGGTAACCCAACAATCTACCAGAAAAATAAAAAAGCTGATGTTCCCAGCTTTCCTAGTCAGTCCATAGCAAGTTCACATTTCTGGGTAAGAGAGGGCAGTGTGCAAAATAAAAGCAAGGGTAAAGGTGTCCCATAACCTTAGTGTTCGAAGGGAATCGAAGCGTCAGAGACCTCAACTTCTCCAGGGCCTAGCATATTAAGGGCGGCGCCCATCTCCTCTCCCTCGCTGCTTTACCTTCTCTGGCCCTAAAGAGGCAGGTAACCATTTACAGCTGGGTGAACTGGGGGACTGTACTGAAGCCAAGGTGCGCAAACGGTCACCCATCCAACTGGTAACCACACTCGATGCTTCTTAACCTTAGCTGGGGGAAAGTGAGTGCTCCGACCACTGAGCTATCCCGTCCTATCCCGTAGTGACAATGATGTATCTGATTCGTATGAGATTTGAACCAGCGACCTTCCAGTCACAAGCTTTTAACGTACTAACCACTGTTTTCGATTTGCGTTCGACATGTTGGACTTTTTTGTTTTTAGGTATTTGTTCCTCTACTTTTCATCGTAATGTTATTATCGTAGTACATATTTTAGTCAAAAAGTCTTCCTGTCTTTCTTTCCTGTAGTTTTCCTCTGTTTTTCTCTGTGTTTCTTTCTGTTGCTTATTACTGCTTTATGTCCTATTATTTCCTGTTCGGTTTTTATTCCCCTTCTTCAACATACCTATTTTCTGTATCTTGTAAAATGGCTAAACCCATAAACAATTCTTTTTGTAAGCAAAACTGATTAGACATGTTTTGTAAATGGCAACTGCCATCATAGATCATAGGAGAGAAAGAAAGAAGAAAGAATATAAAGAACGAGATTCTGAAGAAAGAAGATATGAAAGAGTATGAAAGCTATGGCAATGAACAAGAAAAGAAAAAAGAGGGAACAGATTTTGAAGAATAATTTGGAAAAGAAGAATTTGAAGAAGAAAAATACGAAGAATAGTTTAAAGAAGAAGACTGCACAAAAAGAAGAAGAATGCAAAGATAAAGAATGCGAACAATTCCAAGAATGCGACGACGAAGAAGAAGAATGCAAAGAATGCAAAGAAGACGAATGCAACGAAGAAG
>CM054162.1:3450744-3453244 GCA_028751875.1 Rapana venosa
CACCCGTTAATTGTCTCACCACCTGTTCAACAAAAGTGTGCATAATGAGTCACTGATCCATCCCATCCCCTGTCAGTCTGTCTGTCTGTCTGTCTGTCAGTCTGCCTGTCTGCCCGACTGCCTGCCTGGTTGTCTGGCTGTTTGTTTTTCTCTGTCTCTGTCTCTGCTCCCCTCTATGTCTCTGTCTGTCTGTCTGTCCTCTCTGTCCTCTCTCTACCTCTCTCCTCTCCCCACTCTCTCTCTCTCTCTCTCTCTCCTTTCTCGCTCTCTCTCCCCTCTCTCTCCCCTCTCTCTCCCTCTCTCTTTCCACTCTCTCTCTCTCTCCTCTCTTTCTCTCTTTCCTCTCCCCATCTCTTACTCTCTCTCTCTCTCCTCTCTCTCTCACTCCTCTCTCTTCTCTATCTCCCTCCCCTCTCTCTCCTCTCTCTCTATCTCTCTCTCCATCTCTCTCTCCCCTCTCTCTCTCCCCCTCTCCCTCTCTCTCTCCCCCCCCTCTCTCCTCTCTCTCCTCTTTCTCCCCCTCTCTCTCCCCTTTTCTCTCCCTCTCTCTCTCCACCTCTCTCTCTCTCTTCCTTTCTCTCTCCTCTCCCCCTCTCTCTCTCACTCTCTCTCTCCTCTCTCTCGCTCTCTCTCTCTCTCCTCTCTCTCTCTCTCTCTCCTCTCTCTCTATCTCTCTCTCTATCTCTCTCCCCTCCGTCTCCCCCCCCCCCTGTGCCTCTCTCTCTCACCATCTCTCTCCCCTCTCTCTCTATCTCTCTCGCCCCCCTCTCTATCTCTCTACCCCCTCTCTCTCTATCTCTCTCTCTATATCTCTCTCCTTTCTCTCTATCTCTCTCTCCCACCCCCCTATCTCTCCTCTCTCTCCCCCTCTCTCCTCTCTCTCTCTCTCCCCTCTCTCTCCCCCCTCTCTCTCCTCTCTCCCTCCCCCCACTCTCTCTCTCTTTCTCTCTCTCTGCTGACACTTTTGTGTTGTCTGTTGGTTTCTCTGAATGTTGTTGTCACGACAAGCGTGGCGTTTCCCAGCTTAACCCCCGGGGATCACCCAGACATATACCCTCTCTTCTTATTATGCCCTGTTTTCACACTATGCACATAATTATATGTAATGCTTTCACAATGTACCCTGCTTTTACATTATGCTCTCTTTTCTGACTATGCCCTCTTCTCCCACTATGCCCTCTTTTCACACTATGCCCTGTTTTCACACTATGCCCTGTTTTCTCATTATGCCATCTTTTCACACGATACCCTATTCTCTTGCTATGCCCTCTTTTCACACTATGCTCTTCCCTTTTTTTATCACCACGCCATATTCTTTTGCTATGCCTAGTTTTCACACTATGCCATCTTCTCTTGCTATGCCCGGTTTTCGTACTATGCCATGCTTTCACATTATACCATATGTTCACACTATGCCCTATTCTCGCATTATGCCCAGTTTTCTTACCATGTCCTTTTCTCTTACTATACCCTTTTTTCTAACTGTGCCATCTTCTCTTGCTATGCCCAGATTTCGTACTATGCCATATTTGCAGACTATGCCCTCTTCTCTCATCATGCCCTGTTTTCTTATTATGTCCTTTTTCTCTCACCATGCCCTGTTTTCTCACTGTGCCATCTTCTCTCACCATGCCCTGTTTTCTCACTGTGCCATCTACTCTCACTATGCCCTGTTTTCTCACTGCGCCATCTTCTCTCACCATGCCCTCTCACTCCTCACGTCTGGGAATGACTGTGAGATTGTCAGTACACACGGGATGGCAAGTTTGCGTGTAGGACTGTTTATAAGTATAACATCGTTTTGACAGCAATCTTTCGAATATCAAATATGTTTTAGGGGGACTTTCTTCCCTCGATAATGGAGAATACATATTCTTCTTCTTCTTTTTGGCCTCCTCCTCCTCCTCCCTCTTTTCCACCTCCTCCTCCTCCCTCCTCCTCCTCCTTCTCCTCCTCCTCCTGTGTCTTCTTCTTCTGCTTTGCCGTCGAATACTCAGACAGTCACAATTGTTGTCTGTTATATGAGCGAAAATGCCTGGCTCTGTCTTTGTTAAGCGACTGACAAGTCAGACTCAGAGCTAACGACTTAGGCGTGGGAAAGAATTGTTATTTTTTAAAAATCTTTCTGGTTTAAAAAAAATGCAGCAGGAGAATGGACCAAACAGACAGAAAATAGACCAGAAGACGTGACAAGAAGAAAATGAACAAGGCAGAAACACAGAGAGGGAGAGAAGAGAGGGAAATCCTGGCACAGAATTTCCAGAAAGCAGCGATGCTTTTTTATACTGACAGGTCTCGGGTATTGCTACAGGGGGAGGTGTGTTATTTCTTCAGCTGTCTTACCTGACGACGAAGATAGACTGATTTGTTAGCAGTGCAGCAGCTGCTGCCAGAAATAATGAGGGCATTATCGTCAATGCTCACACATATATATATCCCTAGCCTTCAAAAAAAAAGTTTTGAATTTATGAGTCTTTGTGTTGATTACAAGAGGTCTGAA
>CM054162.1:3458244-3465744 GCA_028751875.1 Rapana venosa
TGGTTGCCCACAAAGCTGCATGCCACACCCTGTCAAATGCCTTCTTAAAATCGATAAATACGTGGTAAAGGTCTTGTTGATGTTGAAGGTACCGCTCACATAGTATTCTGAGGTTGAATATCTGTTCTGTTGTGCTGCGCCCTGCTCTGAAACCTGCTTGTTCCTCAGCAATGATGGTCTCTGCTTGTGGCTTCAGTCTATTCAATATTATCTGCAGCATGACCTTGCTTGGGTGGCATATGAGGCTGATTGTGCGATAATTATGGCATTGTTGTAGATTTCCTTTCTTGGGGAGGGTGATGAGTGACTGTGCCCATGGTGTTGGCCATTTTCCTGTCTGCCAGATCTTGTTGCAGATTCTTAGTAGGGCGCTGATCATTGCTTCCCCTCCAGCTTGGACCAACTCAGCTGGAATGTTGTCACCCCTGCTGACTTCCCCTTTTTCAGCGATCTGACTGCTGTTTCCACTTCTTCTCGGAGGATAGGGTGACTGTCTGTGTCTTTGCTTTCGGGTACATTAAGGACTTCTGGATCTCCTGCGGTTCTATATGTATACAGGTCGGAGCAGTATTCTGTCCATCTGTTCAGAATATCCTGGTCGTCAGTGAGACACTTCCCATTTTTGTCTTGTATTGTTAAACCTTTTCTCTGTTTTGTGCTAGTCAGGTCTTTCACCAGCTGATATGCTTTCTTGCTATTGTTTTTCTTGATGTTCTCTTCAATGTCTTGGCACTGTTCACCGATCCATTTCTCTTTTGCCTCCGTCATGGACTTCCTATTCTTTTGTTGACTGCCCTATATTGTACTGCTCTTTCTTTTGTTTCATTTTTCTTTTTCTTCAACTCTCTACGCTTGTCGCATAGTTGTAGGATGTTAGGTGTGACCCATGGTTTTTTGACTGGTCGGTGTTTGCCAAGAAGCTCGCTTGCTGTTTCAGTCACTGCTGTATTGAAACTATTCGTCAGTGTATCTATGTCTGAGTCTATCACAGTGAGTGCTGCAAACTTTCCACCTATCCTTGCTTGAAAAAATTCTAATACCTCTGGGTCCTTCAGCTTCTTGAGGTCAAATTTGATCCTGATGTTGTTCCGCTGGTGGATTTTCTTTAGACGTAGTCGGAAAGTCATCATCACAAGATCATGATCACTCCCTATGTCTGCTCCTGGAAAACTTCGTGTCTGTGCGATGTTAACGCTAGACTGAAACCGTCTTTTCACCATGATGTAATCTATTTGGTTGTGGTGTTCTCCATTGGGCTATGCCATGTCCATTTTCTGGATTTCTTGTGTGGGCCAAGTGTATTCACTAGCTGGAGGTGGTTGTTACTGGCAAACTCCAGGAGTCTCAAGCCTCTTTCATTTGATTGGTTATTACAATGTGGCCCACAAACGCCCTCCCAATATTTCCATGCATCTTCTCCTACCTTGGCGTTCCAGTCACCTTGCACAACGAGGATGTCTTTCTTGGGAGTTTGATTCAGAACCTCTTCTAGCTGGTCATAAATTCTTCTATGGCTTCATCTGTGCAGTCTGATGTAGGGGCGTATGCCTGTACTAAAGTTATGTTAAAGGGGGGTATATAACGCTATATCTTGCAAAGACAAATCAAAGCGCATGCATTCGACCTAATCTTACACAGTCATACAACCAATGACAAATAATCAATAGTTTAAACAAACAGATATTTCAAACATGGTGCGCTGCAGACCAAATCTATGAAATAAAATTGCAATAGTCAAATGTTTTTCAAAAGCACACACGCACGCACACACACACACACACACACACACACACACACACACACACACACACACACACACACACACACACACACACACACAGAGGTCATATACTTTAGCAGGGTGATAGGACATGGGTTAGTGAAGGGTGGGATAGTTCTGATATGAGACAGGAGGGGGAAAATCTTAGGTTTGAAATAAATATGTCTTGAGGCTGGATTCAAAAGTGTCATAGCTAGGCTTCTGGCGAAGAGAGAGAGAGGGAGCTCATTCCAGGTCGATGGACCCGAAATAGAGAAAGAGCGGCGGCCAACAGTGGATTGGTTGAATCTAGGTATTCGTAGGCACAAGGTATCTGCAGCAGAGCGGAGGGAGCGTGAAGGAGTGTACAGGTTAAGACATTCACAGAGGTAGGAGGGTGCAGTTTTGTGGAGACATTTGTAACAGAGGGTACTGATCTTATATTCTACTCTCTGTGGCACAGGCAGCCAGTGGAGAGATCGCAAGAGGGGGGGGGGGGGGGGGGGGGGTAATGTGCTCCCATTTTTTCTTTCTGAGAACTAGTCGAGCTGCGGAGTTTTGTATACGTTGAAGGGAGTGGATAGACATATAACACACAACATTGAAAAAAAGTGTAAACATGGTGCATTGTTATTGCCAGATTGTACTATATTATGCTATATTATATTATACTATATTATATATTATATTATATTATATTATATTTTATTATATTTTATTACATTATATTATATTATATTATATGGAGCTGTTCATATTGCTGTTTGCTGATGATGTTGCTTTATTTTCAACTACACCCATAGGCCTTCAAACTCAACTTAATGTGTTGCATAAATGCTGCAAAAAAACTTAAGCTAAATGTTAATTCTGAAAAGACAAAAGTAATAGTATTCAGAAAAGGGGGGGTACTTGGGTATGCATGAAAAATTGTTTTACAGTTCTAAGAAATTAGAAGTGGTTAATGATTACTGTTATTTGGGGTTTAACTTTACAACTATGGTAAGTGTTAAAAAGGGTACTACACATTTAGCAGCAAAGGGGAAACAGCAGTTTTACAATTAGATACGGTGTTTCATAAGTATAAAGAGATGACCTCGGGTGTATTCTTCAAAACTTTTGACACTAAGATTCGGTCAATATTATTATATTCATCAGAAATATGGGGATTGCAGAGACTAGAGCACGTAGAAAAAGTTCATTTAATGGCATGTAAACGTTTTCTAGGAGTCCCTGCAAGAGCACCAAATAAGATGGTTTATGGAGAGCTCGGAAGATATCACTTATTTATTTACTCTTGTGTTAACTGCTTGAGATACTGGTTAAAATTGTTACAGATGGATAGAAATAGATTACCCTATAAAGCTTACACGATGCTATTTGAATTGGACAGATCTGGAAAAGATTGTTGGGCTACAAGAGTAAAAGATATTAGGTATGAGACTGAATTTAATATTGTATTGATGCAGCATTACGTTGAGGCTGTAAAAATGTTTGTAAAGTACATTAAAATCTTTGAGTTCTTGAGTTCTCTCTCTCTCCTCTCTGTCACACACGCATGCACACACGCACACACACACACACACGAACGCGCGCGCGCTCGCTCGCACACACATCTACAAACACACACACTCGCACTCACACACATCATCACACACACACCACGCACACACACACACACACACACCACACACACACGTACGCACGCATGTACGCACATACACACAACCACACACACACACACACGCACATACGCACAACTAGACACACACACGTGCGCGCGCGCAGCGTTTTCACACACAGGCAACTCACAACACAACCACCTACCACCCCCACCCCCCACCCCGCCCCCCCACACACACACTCACGCACACACGTATACACACACAAACACACGCATACAACACACACCACACAAACACACACACACAACTACACACACACACATACACACACACACCTAACACACAACTACACACACACACCCAGGGGAGACATTTAAAGCTTGCACAGCTGGGTATGTGTGTTTGGTTGACATTTGCACTGCGGTTTATTTGGAGGACTGCTGGTTCACATAGCTAGTAAGTATATCGGTGGTCTAGAGGTAACACACCCGCCTGGAAAGAAAGAGGTCCGGGTTCGAAGTGTATGTCTGTGTGCTGGTTCAGTTCCCCTTTCTGCCCTTACCTTGTCCCCCTATGCACCAGACCGTGAGTGGTGGTCTGGGTGCTAGTCATTCGGATGAGACGTTAAACCCAGGACTAGTCACGAATTTGGCGCCCGTAAAAGACAAGAAGTGAGTGGTCCCTGGGAAAATTATGTACAAACAAAAACAAACCAAAACAACAAACAAACGAAAGAAAAAATACACTCTGATGGGGGCACAAATAGGGACAGGAAAAAAGACAGCTGAGTAAAGATAAATAAAAAAGAGTAAAAACAGAAAAGAAAAGATAGACACACAGACACACACAGACGCTCAGACAGAGAGACAGACAGACACACATACACACACACACGCACACACACCACGCACGCACGCGCGCACGCAAGTACGCCGCAATCACACACACACGCACACACACGCACGCACGCACGTACACACACACACCACACACACACACACACACACACACACACACACATGATGAAAGAATACTGGAGTAAAAATTAATGACATGGAATGTTTGATAGCAATGCGTATGCCACTGATACGCACGCACACACAAACACACACACACAAACACACACACACACACACAAACACACACACACACAAACAACACACACACACACACACACACACAACACACACTTACACACACACATGTATCAACCAATCGTTGAAAGAAACCGTAGCACAAAAGAATATCAATGAACACGTACACGCAGCTGTGCAAGCATTAAATGTCTCCTCTGTTTGTGTGCGTGCGTGCGTGCGTTCGTGTGTGTGTGCATGCGTTCGCGCGCGCGCGCGTGTGTCTGTGTGTGCATGCGTTCGCGCGCGCGCGTGTGTGTGTGTGTGTGTGCGTGTGTGTGTGTGCTGGTGCGTATAATGAAGCAGTGTAATCCTTCATTTCTATTGACGTGGTTTTTTTATTCGGCGGGGGAAAAGGGGGGGGGGTGTACCTGGTGTTGCCCCCCCCCCCCCCCCCCCACCCCACTACTAGTGCTTTCTGTTTTGTGTTCGGTTTGTTTGTTTGTTTGTTTGTTGCTTTCTTAACAATGTATGGAATTTATATAGCGCTGAATCTTGTAAAGCAACAAATCAAAGCGCTCAGATGACTTTTTTATGCGTGTGTATGCGGTTTTGTAAATTTTGTCATCTGTTCCCACCGGCACACAATGGCCTACTCTTTCGAACAGCGGAACAGGATTTAACGTGTGCGCAAGATGTTCTGCATGCGTTCGCACACGGGGCCTCGGTTTATAGTCTCATCCGAAGGACTTTGATATTCAGTTCGATTTTTTTGTCAAACTGGGAAGAAAGGGCGAGGCTGGGAATCGAACCCAGAACCTCACGGTTTACATGTTGGCAGGCAAACGTCTTAACCATCCTGCCACCTTCCTTCTTCATTGTTGTTATTATTGTTATTGTTGTTGCTTTCTTCAATATGTTGTCTGTCTCACCGCAATGTTTTTTTTATTCTGTCATTTGCGGTTGTTGGTTGTTGTTGTGTTTTTTTTGTTGTAAACTGTTTTAATGACAGAAAGCTGGAAGGTAATTTAGATTACTGTTATAACTTCATCCTATCTTTATCATTTGAATACATCTGGCCAGTGTTATAAGTGAGTACGAATACAATAACATGTACTGTATTCTTGCTTTATACGCCACACACACACACATACGCACACGCATCTACACAACCGCTTACGCTCACACACACACACACACACGATATATACATACACACAGACACACAGACACACAGACACACACACACGCATGCGCACAGACACACACGATAAATACATACATATGCACACACCTTTACATACCAACAACACACACACACACACACACACACACACACACACACACAAACACAACACACATATATATATATATATATATATATATATATTATATATATATAATATATAAGTCATTTATTCGTTTCTATACTCCATACTTTCTCCCCACCCCATTCCTCCTATTATCCTTTTATTATCATTTTGTTAAGTGAATCTTGCATTTGATGCTGATAACTAACTAGCTACAATCCCTGCTGCAGACACATTCAAATGGCGGGAGGGTATCTGGAATCCTGGAGTGACCCCTGGTTCCTCAATGAAGGGACAGGACAGCTGATGCCCAGTTCTGACATTCTCGTTACAATCAGCTAACTCGTGGTTGTCTATCACACACAGCTGCCGTACCCTTCTGTAAACTCTGCAATAAAGCTCGACAGCTTTTTCTCTGTCTGTCTGTATCTGTCTCTCTGTCTCTCTGTTCCTGTCTGTCTGTTGTCTTTGTCTATCTGTCTGTCTGTCTGTCTTTATGTATGTCTGTCTTTCTGTCTGTCTGACTGTCTTTTTGTCTGTCTCTCTGTCTATGTCTCTGTCTGTCTGACTGTCTTTTTGTCTGTCTCTCTGTCTATGTCTCTGTCTGTCACTGTCTTTTTGTCTGTCTCTCTGTCTATGTCTCTGTCTGTCACTGTCTTTTTGTCTGTCTGTTTCTTTCTTTCTCTGTCTGTCTGTCTCTGTCTCCTTCTGTCTCTGTCTGTCTGTCTGTCTGTCTGTCTCTCTCTCTCTGTCTCTCTCTCTCTCTCTCTCACTCGTCTGAGAAGGAATAAGTTTTTAAATCTGTAGCTAAATTTGTTTCAGATGCACAGAATTTAAGACAAAGTCATGTCAGCACCAATTGAACCTATATGTAATGATATAGTTTATTTTGGAAAGCAATGTATTCTCAAGTAACCAGATTTAAAAGAAAAAAGTTGATATTTATAAAATGTCATTTGAATGGATGGTCGATTCGAAAGTTACTGTTGTACTTTAGTTTGATTTTCTTTTTTGTTTTCTTTGTTATGTGCTAGGATTTGTAACTGTTTAGATGCCAATGTTATAATTCAGTTTGTTACAAGGGGATGGATCCTGTATTTTTACCAAACTTAATTGTACCGGTTACGTATTTAACCTTCTATTGATTGTTTCACAAAAATATGTGTGTTACCTCCCTTGTCAAAAGGCCTAGTTGGGCAATGATAATAAATTGTTAAAGCCTTAAAGCGTTTAAAGCGACTCTCTCTCTCTCTCTCTCTCTCTCTCTCTCTCTCTCTCTCTCTCTCTCTCTCTCTCCTCTCTCTCTCTCGCTCTCTCTCTCTCTCTTTGTTTGTCTCTATTTCCTTGCCCATGTCTTTTTGTCGGTGTTTCTGTCTTTTTTTTCCTTTGTTAATCTCTGCATCTTTCTTTTCATTTCTCTCTGATTTTTCAAATATTTGTTGCTGATTACACATAACCAAAACTGCTGCTCTCCCGTATTCTTTTCCTACTTAGCAAGTGCTGATGTCTGTCATAGGAGCGAAAACGCGTTGCGCTGCCGTTAAGCCCCTGACAAGTAAGGCCTAGCGCATTCAACATCGGCGTGGGAGAGAATCTTTATCATTGAGGTCTTTCTGGTAAAAAAAAAAAAAAGGGCTGGCGAATAGATAAAGAAAAGGCAGAAAATAGACAAAGAGGGAGGTGTAACAGGAAGAAAAAAGGACCAAGGTAGAAACAAAGAGAGGGACAGAAAAGAG
>CM054162.1:3483244-3490744 GCA_028751875.1 Rapana venosa
CATTGATCCAGAATGGAAGTATCAATGTCTGTTTATCTATCCTTCATTTAGTTGCTCATCCCCCCCCCCCCCCCCCCCCCCCCCCCCAGTACAAAATAGCATCCCCGCCTTCTGGAAAACTTGTGCTAGGAATTTCCTCTTTTCTATCCATCTCTTTAAATCTTCCTTGTTCCTTATCATCTTGTCACCTCCTTCTTGTCGATTTTCTGCCATCTTGGTCCATTCCCCTGCCTTCTTTTTCAAAAGACAAGAATATCAATTGTCTCCAATACTGAGATAGGGATGACCTGGCCCTGACTTGTCACGCATTCGATGGCAGTACAACACATCATGTTTGCTCATAATGTTGTCAGACAACAATGCTTGCTGTCTGAGCGTTTGACGATGACAAAGAAGCTGTTCAGTCTGTGTGTGACAGCGTACGGGGAAAAAAGTGTAAAGTGGTGGATCGGTGGTCTAGAGGTTACACACCTGCCTTGAAAGCAAAAAATGTACGGGTAGGAAGTGTGTCGTGATTTTTCCACATTTGGGACCAAAGCTTTTCCCCCGTCCATTAGACCACGAGTGATGGTCTGGGTGCTAGACTTTCGGATAAGACGATAAATCGAGGTCCCGTGAGTTACATCTAAGTATTTCGTGTACATAAAAGAACCCACGGCAACAAGAGAGTTGCCCCTGGAAAAAATCTGTAAAAAAAAGCAACTCTGATAATAGAACCAAATACAGCTGCAGAGAGGAAAAAGAACCTAATAGGTGGCGCTGCTCTTGTGACGACGCGCTCTCCTTGGAGATAACAGCCCGAATTTCACTAGAGAAATCCGCCGTGACTTAAAGTGGTAAATAAAAAAGTGTCTCTGTCTCTTGGTCAGTGTGTCTGCGTGTGTCTCTTGTGGTTATCAAGTAAAGAGAGAGGCATTGAGGTTGGGAAAAAGCTAATGCTGCTCAAGATTGTCTTTATCCAGCAGAAAGAAGAAAAAGGGAAAGAAATTGCAAAGAAGAGGAACTGCACAGGGAGAGAACTGCAAAGAAAAAGAACTGCAATGGAGAATAGTGAGGCATAAACATTACAAAGAAGACTAGGAGAAGTGAAAAAAAGAAAAAAAGAATTAACTACCCAAAAACTGAACACACATTGTGAAAAAGTAAAACACATAACAGAGGTGGAGGAGGAGGGACATTTGCAAAAAAGAAGCAGAATTTGCAAGATGAAGGAGAATTGGCAAAAAGAAGGAGAATTGTGAAGAAGGTTTGCAAAAAAGAAAAACATGTACAGAAGTAGAATTGTTAAAGAACAAAACTGGGAAGGGAGACATTCGAAGAAAAAAAATTACAAAGAAGAAGGGAAAGAAAAAGAATTGCAATGAAGCATTGCAAAGAAAATGAATTTCCAATAATAATAATAATAATAATAATAATAATAATAATAATAATAATATAATAATAATAATAATGTATGGAATTTATATAGCGCCGAATCTTGTAAAGCTACAAATCAAAGCGCTTTTTTTTTATGCGTGTGTATGCGGTTTTTTAATTTTGTCATCTGTTCCCACCGGCACACAATGGCCTACTCTTTCGAACAGCGGAACAGGATTTAACGTGTGCGCAAGATGTTCTGCATGCGTTCGCACACTAACATGAATACCGATGAGGAATTGCAAAATCATTATGACAAAGAAAAATTACAGAAAGTTCCAAAAAGCTGCAAAAACTTGCAACAAAGAAGAATTCTAAAGAAGAAGACGAACTGCAAAAACTTGCAACAAAGAAGAATTCTAAAGAAGAAGACGAATTGCAAAAACAAAGACTTGTGATAAAGAAGAAGAAAGACTCGACAAGAAAAACATACACCAGAAGAACAACAATGAGGCAGAAGAGAAGAAGAAGAAGAAGAAGAAGAAGAAGAGAGAAGAAGAAGAAGAAGAAGAAGAAGAAGAAGAAGAAGAAGAAGAAGAAGAAGAAGAAAGAAAAGAAGAAGAAGAAGAAGAGAAGAAGAAGAAGAAGAAGAAAGAAGAGAGAAGAAGAAGGAAGAAGAAGAAGAAGAAGAAGAGAAGAAGAAGAGAAGAAGAAGAAGAAGAAGAAGAAGAAGAAGAAGAATGCGAAGAAGAATGCAAGAGAAGAAGATGCGAGAAAGAAGAAGAAGAAGAAGAAGAAGAAGACAAGAGAGAAAGGAAGAAGAAGAAGAAGAAGAAGAGAAGAGAAACAACAAAAAAGAACAAGAACAGAAAAGAAGAAGATTGCAATTGCGAAGAATTGCGAAAAAAGAAGAAGAGGAAGAAGAGAAGAAGAAGAAGCGAAGAAGAAGAATGAAGAAGAAGAAGAATCAAGAAAGAACGAAGAAGAATGCAGAAAAGAAAAGAACGAAGAGAAGGAAGAAGAAAAGAACAAGAAGAAAGAAGAAGAAGAAAAAGAAGAACAAGAACAGAAGAATTGCGAAGAAAAGAAGAATTGAGAAGAAGAAGGAAGAAGAAGGAAGAAGACAAGAACAAGAAAAGAACAAGAAGCAAGAGAACAAGAACAAGAACAAAACAAAACAACAACAACGAACAATCAAAAAAGAGGAAGAAAATAAGAAAAAGACAGAACAAAGAAGGTGAACTCAAGAAATAAAGATTCGTTTTTTTTCAATAGTAAACACACATTGGGCTTAGCAAATGCAGAACAAACCATAGTTCTTAGTTTGTTTGTTTTTTTTTCTGTTGAATTGTTCGTTTGTTTTCTGAACTTTTTGTTTTTGCTGTGCTCAAAATAATATAAAAAAAACTTTTTTTTTAAACAGACAAGCAAACAAGACCACAAACCTCGTCCCTCACTGTTTCGCCTCATCGATTAGGTAACAAAAATAACAACAAACAAACAAATAAGCAGACAAACAAATAAACAACTACGAAAATAAAAAGGAATACATTTATCAAACTAAGCAGTGAGCAGCCATGCACTTCAGAAAAAAAAATAGTGTACGTTTTTTAAATATGAAAGAATGTTTGGTGTCTCTCTGTTTGTCTGTCTAGTTGGCTGGCTGTCTGCCTGTCTCTCTCTCCTCTCTCTCTCTCTGTCTGTCCGTCTGTCTGTCTGTCTGTCTGTCTGTATCGTGTTCTTGTATTTCTCTGTGTCTCACTGTCTCTGTCTCTGTCTGTCTGTCTGTCAGTCACTTTCTCTCTCTCACTCTTTCTCACTCTCTCTCTCTCTCTCTCTCTCTCTCTCTCTCTCTCTCTCTCTCTCTCTTCTCCCTCGCTCTCTGTCTGTCTGTCTGTCTTAATATCTTCTGTTGTCTCTCTGTCTCTGTCTCTCTCCATCCCCCCCCTCTCTCTCTCTGTGAATACTGCATTTAAAATAATGTCGATGTTGATGCACGTAAATTGTTTCGTGTTGGATATTCAAGAAATAGCTGATGTTATTTTCTTGTGTTATTACTGCTGCTACATTAATATTTCATATTAATACAGGTTGATAGTAATACGTGTATAACACTTATGTCATATGCCTACTCGGTATCCCGGGGGAAAAAAAAGGGGGGGAAAAAGAAAAAAAAAGAAGAAATCAAAACAATCAACCCCCACCCTCCCTGCAAACAAAGAGACATAAATAACCAGACAAAGAAACACAAAAAGAAACAAAAAAAACACAACTCAGGAAGATCGACATCCATAAAAAAGTTTGGAGCAGTTCATGTACAAAAAAAGTAGAAAAAACACATTTTGATTTAGAATCTAAGTTTTGGAATTGAGAGTGAGAGAGAGAGGAGAAGAGAGAAGAGAGAGAAGAGAGAGAGAGGAGATGGAGAAGAGATGAGAGAGAGAGAGAGAGAGAGAGAGAGGGGAGAGAGAGAATAAGAAAAGGAGAGTGTGTGTGTACGTGCGTAGCGTGCGCGCGTGTGCGAGTGTGTGTGGTGTGTTGTGTGTGTGTGTGTGTGTGTGTGTGTGTGTGTGTGTGTGTTGTGTGATGTGTGTTGTACGTGTGTGTTACAGATTATGTGGTCTCCATATAATCATCAATGCAAACAAAAATATCACAACAAGCAAAAAAAAAATAGATGTAATATAATTTTCGTGAGAAGAGGGAGAAGAAGAGGAGATGAAGAAGAATTGCGAAGAAGAAGAAGAAGAAAAATTTGCGAAGAAGAAGAAGAAGAAGAAGAAGAAGAAGAAGAAGAAGAAGAAGAAGAAAGAAGAAGAAGAAGAAGAAGAAGAATTGCGAAAAAAAAAGAATTGCAAAGAAGAATTGCAAAGAAGATGAAGAAGAATTGAAAAAAGAAGAAAAGAAGAAGAAGAAGAAGAAGAAGAAGAATTGCGAAAAAAAAAGAATTGCAAAGAAGAATTGCAAAGAAGATGAAGAAGAATTGCAAAAAAGAGAATTGCCGAAGAACCTGAATTGCGAAGAAGGATAGCAAAGACGAAGAATTGCGAAGAAGAATTGCGAAGACGAAAAATTTGGGGAAGAAGCATTGCGAAGAAGAAGAATTGCGAAGAAGAATGCGAAGAAGAAGAAGAAGAAGAAGAAGAATTGCGAAGAAGAAGAAAAAAGAATTGCGAAGAAGAGAAGAAGAGAAGAAGAAGAATTGCGAAGAGAAGAAGGAAGAAGAATTGCGAGAAGAAGACGAAGAAGAATGCGAAAAAGAATTGCGAAGAAGAAGAAGAGAAGAAGAAGAGAGAAGAAGAAGAAGAGAAAGAAGAAGAAGACGACGGCAAAAAAAATTGCGAAGACTTGCGAAGAAGAACATTGCGAAGAAGAATAAGACTGCAAAAAGAAGAATTAAGAAGAAGGAAGATCTGCGAAAGAAGCAGAATTGCGAAGAAGAAGAAGCAGAATTGCGAAGAAGAAATGCGAAGAAAGAAGAATGCGAAGAAGAAGAATTGCGAAGAAGAAGAATGCGAAGAAGAAGAGAAGAATGCGAAGAAGAAGAGAATTGCGAGAAAGATTGCGAAGAAGAGCAAGAATTGCGAAGAAGAAGAGAAGAATTGCGAAGAAGAAGAAGAAGAGAAGAAGAAGAAGAAGAAGAAGAAAATGAGAAAATGAAGAAGAGAAGAAGAAGAGAGAAGAAGAAGAAGAATGCGAAAAAAAAAGAATTGCAAAGAAGATTGCAAAGAAGATGAAGAAGAATTGAGAAAAAGAGAAGAGAAGAAGAAGAGAGAATGCGAAAAAAAAGAATTGCAAAGAGAATTGCAAGGAAGATGAAGAAGAATTGCAAAAAAGAAGAATTGCGAGAACCTGAATTGCGAAGAAGGATAGCAAAGACGACGAAATTGCAAAGAGAATTGCGAAGACGAAGAATTGCGAAGAAGCATTGCGAAGAAGAAGAATTGCGAAGAAGAATTGCGAAGAAGAAGAAGAAGAATTGCGAAGAAAAATTACGAAGAGGAAGACTTGCGAAGAAGAAGAATTGCGAAGAAGAAGAAGAACAACAACAACAAGAACAAGAAGAACAAAAAGAACAAGAAGCCATTAAACGCTGTGTGGTTTGAGTTTTGTGCATACTAGCAAACCCGATATACAGGACAGAACGGAGAGAGATCTAATTATAGAGTTTATTCATATGTTGTGAAATCAGCAGACGTGAATGGGAGCCATTAGTGTTGGCACTGGCTGCAAGCTTAGAACAAAATAGCCCTCTCATGAATATGTTCGCGTGGTTTTGTTTTTATTCTTTCTATTCATCTGTTTGTTTGTTCGTTCGTATGTTTGCTTTCCAGCACATTTATTTTATTTGCACCAATCCTACATCCCTCTTTACTTCCAGAAATAATTTGGAATGGTCTGGTGAAAATAGCTCGTAAGTTTTTAGACTATGTTTTTCTTTGGCATAACACTTCACCAGTTTTAGATGCTGAGACCTCCTCCTTCACAGATCTGTCTGTCTGTCAGCATGTTTGTTTGTCTGTCTGTCTGTGTTTGTGTCTGTGTCTATGTCTGTGTCTGTCTCTCTGTCTGTCTCTCTGTCTGTCTCTCTCTCTCTCTCTCTCTCTCTCTCTCTCTCTCTCTCTCTCTCTCCCCCCTCTCTCTCTCTCTCATACATAACAATAACTGTGTGACCCTCGCCCAGAAAATGAGTCACATTCCACATGTTCCACTTTTCTGTTAGGAACTGTTTTAGGAATGTGGGGATCAGTTTGTTGGTTTTAGGATACTGATTGATTATTAAACAATAAACATGTTTCTACCTTTCTTTCCTCCAAGTATGAAGGCGTAATTATGTTTCTTTTTGCTTTAAAACGCGTTTTAAAACGCCCAACTCTTCGTCCTGATCTTACATCAGCAATGAATATTTTGTCCATGTTTCATTGTGTGACTTTCAGGAATCTAGCATGTCAATTGGTAATGACTGGAATTATTATAGCGTCATCCGATTGTCAATTATGTATTGTCTCGATGTGATAGCTTTATCATTGCCACTTATTGAATTAACATGTAACAAACCAAAAATTGACCTCAGGTGCAGTGTGACTCATTTTCTGGTGGATGGTCACTCCTGTCTTTATTGCTGGTGAGTACCTGTGCAAGAGCATGCACTGACGATCTCATTATGCGGCTAATGCGCTTTTTGATAATTAAAATGCCATTTTGGCCTCCATTCAGTTGTTCTCTGAAGTCGGAAAATGGATTTCGTGAAGAGATGATTAAAGTGAATGTCATTTGCCGAAGCATGAACAAAATTAATGCAGAAACACATTTTGAGGGGGCACACACACACACACACACACACACACACACACACACACACACACACCATACACACACACACATACACACACACACATACACACCCCACACACACACACAACACACACACACACACACACACCCCACACAATACACACACATCTTGCGCACACGTTAAACCCTGTTCCGCTTTAGAGTGGGCCATTGTGTGCTGGTGGGAACAGATGACAAATTTACAAAACCGCATACACACGGGGACTAGATGTAAAAAAGCACATAAGTGCTTATGCCATTATCCTCGATATAAAAGAATAAAATGAATAACACACACACACACACACACACACACACACACACACACACCACACACACACACACACACACACACACACACAGTAGCAAAAACAACTATAAGAAAAGTCACAGAGCTTTTTGTTGTAAGTTATGGACATGGATCTCAACTATTCAAATACCATCGTCAACGTGATTTTGTATATTTTCTCGTTCTGCTGATACTGTTTTGTTGTTGTTGTGGTCGTTGATGTTGAGGTTGTTGTTGTTGTTTTTCCCATACATTTTTGTACAACTTGTTTGTCAAGAAGAGAACAACAACAACAACAAAGCTAAGTAATAAGATTATGTGTTTATTCTTCTTTGTGTTTTGTTTGTTTGTTTGGTTGGTTTGGTTTTGTGTTGTTTGGTTTTATTTCTCTCTGTCTCTCTCCATCTCTCTCTGTTTGTCTGTCTGTCTGTCTGTCTGTCTGTCTGTCTGTCTCTCTCTCTCTCTCTCTCTCTCTCTCTCTCTCTCTCTCTCTCTCTCTCTCTGTCTCCCTCCCTCCCTCT
>CM054162.1:3505744-3510744 GCA_028751875.1 Rapana venosa
TCTTTTCTCTGTCACTCTCCCTGTCTCTCTCTCTCTCTCTCTCTCTCTCTCTCTCTCTCTCTCTCTTCTCTCTCTCTCTCATCGCATGGGTTTATTTCTGAATTGAAAGACAGACTCATTTGTTCATTTAAACAAAATTGGCACTCGGACATGGAAAGTAAAGATAAATACTGCTGGTTTGTTTCGTTTAAGTGTGCTTTTCAAGCTGAAAAGTATCTTCGAATAGTCACTGACAAATGGCATCGACTAATTTATGCAAGCTTTCGACTAAGAACACTCGGCTTCAATGCAAACAAAAGATGGTTTCAACCTGAGACGTCCACACAGTTCCCATGCCCTATGTGTGGTCATATTCTTGATGATGAAGTGCATTTCCTGTTTCATTGTCAATCATATGTTTCCATACGTGAAAACTGTGGTGTTCTCAATCTAGAAGCTTTCCGAAGGCAAGATATTTTTTCTATCTTATCGTCCGATGATGATATTGTGATCAAATCGGTTGCAAAGTTTATTGCTGAAGCACTGAAATTAAGACAATTACAGCTAAGTTCCAATTAGCTTAACATTTGTGACTAAACTAAAGTAACATTTATATTATGTAAACTCCAGCATTTTGTGAAACACATAAAGAAACATTTATAATTACGCTGTAGTCTCCAGCAAGAATATTTTTGAAAATTTCACATACAATGTCAATGGATGGTCTAATATAGCATTCTAGAAGGTTCTTTTCATTATTTTAGTTATTGCTTATTGGTTCCTATTGTCCATCCTTGTTATTACTTTGTGTTCATTTTGAAACTGAGTTTACGTCAGAGCTTAAAGTCGTATCCGTTCATAAGAGCTCATTTTTGGTTTTTTGGTTTTCATTACGTTAAATGCATCATGTGATTTTTCTTGTATTTATTTGTATTTACAAAAGAAAGTCGTGTATAACCCCCCTTGTCAATAGGCCACTCTGGGCAATGACAATAAATTGGTCAAAGCGTCAAAGCGTCTCTCTCTCTGTCTCTCTGTGTCTCTCTCTCTCTCTCTCTCTCTCTCTCTCTGTGAATGTGTTGTGTGTGTGTGTGTGTGTGTGTGTGTGTGTGTGTGTGTGTGTGTGTGTGTGTGTGTGTATGTGTGAGTGTGTGTGTGAAGACAAAAAGACAGATTGACAGGGAGACAGAGAGAGAAACAGTCAGAGACCAAAACAGAGGAGAAACAGACAGAGACAGTGAGAGAGGGGAGGGTAGACAGAGAGGGACAGGAAAAGACAGAGACAGAGAGAGACACAGAGAGACAGAGAGAGAGGGACAGAAAAAGATACAGAGAAAGACCGAGAGTGAGAGAGAGACAGACAGAGAGACAGAGAGACAGAAAGAGAAAGAGAAGGAGTCTGACTGACAGACAGACAGACAGAAAAACAGAGACAAACAAACAGACAGACAGACAGACAGAGAAAGAGAGACGAATACAGAAAGACAAAGCGCAGAATCTGACAAGCAGAGACACAGAACAGAGACAGAGACAGAGAGAGAGAGAGAGAGAGAGAGAGAGAGAGAGACAGACAGACAGACAGACAGACAGACAGACAGACAGACAGAGACAAGGATACAGAGAGAGAGAGAGTGAGAGAGAGAGAGGAGAAGGGAAAAGAGAGAGAGAGAGAGAGAGGAGAGAGAGAGAGAGAGAGAGAGAGAGAAGAGAGAGAGAGAGAGAGAGAGAGAGAGGAGAGAGAGAGAGAGAGATTCCCATTCTGCCGCTGACTGACAAATCTTAGAAATAACTCATCTGTCATTTGAACTGATTCCCTCATCAATCATGATCCCCACTGCTTGTTTCAGGATCTGTCTAAATCCCTGCTCGAAAGGAGAAGAATGCGAAGAAGAAGAAGAAGAAGAAGAAGAAAGAAGAAGAAGAAGAAGAAGAAGAAGAAGAAGAAGAAGAAGAAGAAGAAGAAGAGAGAAGAATTGCGAAGAAGATGAATTGTGAAGAAGAAGAATTGTGAAGAAGAATTGCGAAGAAGAAGAATTGTGAAGAAGAAGAATTGTGAAGAAGAATTGCGAAGAAGAAGAATTGTGAAGAAGAATTGCGAAGAAGAAGAATTGCGAAGAAGAAGAAGAATTGCGAAGAAGAAGAGAAAGAATTGCGAAGAAGAAGAAGAATTGCGAAGAAGAAGTGCGAAGAAGAAGAAGAATTGCGAAGAAGAAGAAGAATTGCGAAGAAGAAGAATTGCGAAGAGAAGAGAAGAAGAAAGAAGAAGAAGAAGGAAGAAGAAGAAGAAGAAGAAGAAGAAGAAGAAGAAGAAGAAGAAGAAGAAGAAGAAATATGCACCAAATCATGATTATTGCATTTATCTCTACATGCTAGGACAGGACGTCGAATTAACATCAGCGACTTATCACTGCAAGCTTTCTTAAAAAATAAACAGTTGTTGTGCAGTGCTATAAAATGCATTGCGGCTGTCCTATAGTTAATATAGTTACCTTGACATTCCAACTGTTCTAACCTTTTTCTCAGTAAATATAACCTACACACCAGTATAATCACTGGTATTACCCCCCCCCCCAACACACACACACACACATAAACATACACACACTCACACACGCATACACACGCACACACACACACACACACACACACACATACACACACACACACACACACACACACACACACACACACACACACACACACACACACACACACACACACACACACACACACTTACAATGTAGTCGGATGAGACTATAAACCGAGGCCCCGTGTTCGAACGCATGCAGAACATATTGCGCACACGTTAAATCCTGTTCCGCTTTTCGGAAGTGTAGGCCTTTGTGTGCCGGTGGAAACCGATGACAAAATTTACAAAACCGCATACACACGGGGACTAGGTGAAAAAAGCACATGAGTGTTTATTCCATTATCCTCGATATAAAAGAATAAATATATAAAATAAACATAACATGAAGTTAACTTAACAGCAGCCATAACTTTCTGTCAGATTGTTATAAGAGAAATCGTTACACGTTGAGTTTTTGAATAGACAATGTTGAATACATGAAAGAAGTAAGTGAGGCCCGGAAAGGGTTGCGAAAAGCCAGAACCAAAGTACAGAAAAAGAAAAAAAAAGATATTATGGAGCCGTAAGTGAAGAAAACACGAAAGAAAGATGAAAGGACAGGACAGAGAACAACAAGAATAAGAACAAGAACAAGAACCACAACAGCAAGAAACAACAACAACAACAACAACTACTACTACTACTACTACTACTACTACTACTACTATACTACTACTACTACTACTACTACTACTACTACTACTACCACTACTACTACTACCACTACTTATGCTACTACTACTCTACTATCTTCTTCTTCTACTACTACTACTATACTACTACTACTACTACTATACTACTACTACTACTACTACTATACTACTACTACTACTACTACTACTACTACGGCTGCTGCTGCTGCTGCTGCTGCTACAAGTAAAAAGAAATTATATATATATATATATATATATATATTATATATTTATAATATATATATATATATATAATATATATATTATATATGTGTGTGTGTGTGTGTGTGTGTGTGTGTGTGTGTCTGTGTGTGTATTTTTTTTTCATTACGCCTAAATCTTGAAAAGCGAGGAAATCAAAGCTCTTGCGTTCAAATCATTCACGCGCACGCGACCATTCACAAAAAGATAAACATATGTTAAATTCACACACACACCCACACACATACACACACACACACCACACACACACACACACACACACACACACACACACACAACACACACACAAACACACACATACACACGCACACTAAACAGCAACACGAAAACATACACACCACACACCATCACCACACACACACACACACACACACACACGCACACACACACACATACCACACACACACCACAACACACACACACACACAAACACACCACATACCACAACACACAACCACACCACACCCACCACACACACACGAACACACACACGAACACACACACGAACACACAGACACACACACACACACACCACACCACCACCACCACCACCATACCACACACAACACACACACACACTCACACACACACCACAACACACACACACACTCACCACACCACACCACACCACAACACAAACACAAACACACACACACACACACAATCACACACCACACACACACACACACACACACACACACACACACACACACACACACACACACACACTGTGTTTAATTCAGGATGATGTGAAGATAGGGATTATGTTGAAAGCAGGAACAGGCAATAGGCTGAACTGGAGGAGAGGAATCACAATGCAGAGGAGAAAAGAAGATACAGGATACAGGTAGTGCTGTTGGCATCATAGGGAAGCGATGCTGCTACACGTTTAGTCCTCAAATGAACTATTTCGAAGGCATAAAGGAAGTTCGGAAGAAATCAAAGCCAGAGATAAAATGACCAGAGGAAAAAAAAGACAAAAATAACAGAATAATAAACAAAATCAAGGAAAAAATATTAGAGAAAGGAGTTGAATAAAAAAAAAAGCGCATAATATGTTTTAGTTAAATCTTGTGAGAAAGAATGAAATCAAGTTATGAGAAAAGGAAAGATAGAAAAAGAAAGGAAGAAAAGGACAGAAGGAATGAATAAAGAAAAGAAGGAAGGAGGAATTAAGGGAGGGAGTGAAGAAGGAGGAAGGAATGAAATGAATAGGAAAGAAGGAAGACAGGGAAAAAGGAAATAAAAATGTACGGGAAACAAGGAAAGCAGAGAGGAGAGGAGAAAGCCCTACTACCAGCAGCAACAGCAGCAACACTACCACCATTAACAACAACAACAACAACAACAACAATTACACACGAGGGAAGAGAAAAGAGGAAATTAAAAAAATATAAAGCACCCCCCCCCCCTTCCCCCAAAAAGACTCCATTCGCCCCATCCCTCAAAACATAGAACAGCATATCCCCGAAAATACT
>CM054162.1:3515744-3518244 GCA_028751875.1 Rapana venosa
GTAGATAAATAGATAGATAGATAGATAGATAGATAGATAGATAGATAAGATAGATAGATAGATAGATAGATAGATAGATAGAAAGAAAGATAGAAATTAAGTAAATAAGAAAGAAAGACAGAAAGAAAGACGGAAATAACAGAAACAAAGAAAGAAGAAAGAATAACGTGGTGAATAAATAATGGACAAAAGAAAATGAATGAATGACGAAGAAAAGAAGGGAACAAAGGAGAGAAGAAGAAGAGAGAAGAAGTGAAGAAGAAGAAGAAGAAGAAGAAGAAGAAGAAGAGAAAGAAAGAAGAAGAAGAAGAAGAAGAAGAAAAGAACAAATACCCATCACCGTTAAAAGTAAACCAAATACACAAGGTAAGCAATACCAGAGAGAGAGAGAGAGAGAGGGGAGAGAGAGAGATGAGAGGAGAGAGAGAGAGAGAGAGAGAGAGAGACAGAGAGAGACAGAGACAGAGACAGAGACAGACAGACAGACAGACAGACAGACAGACAGACAGGCAAACAGAGACAGAGATATAGAGAGAAGGGGGAAAAAACCTAGAAAACCCAACACGAAGCAAAAGGGAACGGAGATCACATGCACTTGGAACACAAAAACCCCCAACTTTGTAACAATTTTTTTTGTATTTTGTTCCTTTCTTTGTAAAAAATCCAAAGAAAAATAAAATCACAAAAATAGAACGCAGAATTCTGTTTAAAGAGAACATAGAAACTTATATGCTTAGGCGATACAGTTTGTTTTGAATGAATAGATCGACGGATGAACGAAAAAGAAAGAAAGAAAGGGATAACAAGAAAGTAAGAAAGAACGCAACAGAAAGAAAGAAAGAAAGAAAGAAAGAAAGAAAGAAAAAAAAAAGAAAGGAGAGAGAGAAAAAGAGACAAGAAAGAAAGAGAGAAACATAGATAAAACGAAAGAAAAAAATGGATAATAAACAAATGAATGAATGATTGACAAATGAATGCAAGAAAGGAAGGAAGGGAAGAGGAAAGACAGAAAGGAAGAAAAAAAGGAGAAAAAACCCTCTTAATCATGAACCAAACCCCCCAACGAAACAAATACTAACAGAGACTAAAAATAACACACACAGAACTGAAATGAAAGCCATAAAACAAGCATAAAGAAAGAAATAATCACACACGTAAAAAAACAAGCAAAAACAAAAACTAAAAGAAAACAGCAACTAGAAAGAACAAAACGAAGCCAAAGAAACACACACACACACACACACACACACACACACACACACACACACACACACACACACACACCATACACACACTCAATCAGACACACTGGAAACACAACAACACAAAGGTAAATACAACACTAAGATGAAAACAAACCCATACAAACCAAACTATCACAACACATGAAACACACACACAAAAAAGAACCTTATATGCAAACTAGGTAACAGTATCAAGAAATGAAGCTGACCTAACCAACGAGTAAAAAAGAAAAGATATAGCATGCGTGTGAAGCACACAAAAAATACAAAGAAGGCAAGATTAGAAGAGAAGAGGTACCCGAGAAGAAGAAGAAGAGAGAGGAGGAGGAGGAGGAGCAGCAGCAGCAGCAGAAGAAGAAGAGAAGAAGAAGAAGAAGAAGAGAAGAAGAAGAAGAAGAAGAAGAAGAGAAGAAGAAGAAGAAGAAGAAGAAGAAGAAGAAGAAAAAGAGGAAGAAGAAGAAGAAGAAGAAGAAGAAGAAGAAGAAGAAGAAGAAGAAGAATTGCGAAGAAGAAGAAGAAGAAGAAGAAGAAGAAGAAGAAGAAGAAGAAGAAAGAAGAAGAAGAAGAAGAAGAAGAAGAAGAAGAAGAAGAAAGAAGAAGAAGAAGAAAAAGAAGAAGAAGAAGAAGAAGAAGAAGAAGAAGAAGAAGAATTGCGAAGAAGAAAAGGAAGAAGAAGATTTGCGAAGAAGAAGCAGAAGAAGAATTGCGACGAAGAAGAATGCGAAGAAGAATTGCGAAGAAGAAGAAGAATTGCGAAGAAGAAGAAGAAGAAGAATTGCGAAGAAGAAGAAGAAGAAGAAGAAGACGAAGAAGAAGAAGAAGAACAAGAACAAAACAAGAAAAGAACATGAACAAGAACAAGAACAAGAACAAGAATTGCGAAAAAGAAGAAGAATTGCGAAGAAGAAGAAGATTTGCGAAGAAGAAGAAGAATTGCTAAACAGAAGAAGAAGAAGAAGAAAGAAGAAGAAGAAGAAGAAAGAAGAAGAAAGAAGAAGAAGAAGAAGAAGAATTGCTAAAACAGAAGAAGAAGAAGAAAAAGAAGAAGAAATGCGAAGAAGAAGAAGAGAAGAATTGCGAAGAAGAATGCGAAGAATTGCGAAGAAGAAGAAGAATTGCGAAGAAATTGCGAAGAAGAAGAATTGCGAGAAGAAGAAGAAGAATTGCGAAGAAGAAGAAGAAGAAGAATTGCGAGGAGAAGAAGAATTGCGTAGAAGATGCGAAGAAGAATTGTGAAAAAGAGAAGAAGAATTGCG
>CM054162.1:3535744-3537861 GCA_028751875.1 Rapana venosa
TCATTTTCATTCCTCCATTACTGAATCATTGTGGCTGCAAACACACATTCAACTTTATCTGGCTCTTCTAGTCTTGCTTTTGTCCACGCTGTTTGTCCACTGCTTTTGACCACAATTATTATACAACTCCAGATGATGACCCTTTATAACACAGGATGTGGACATGTGGAGGGGGGGGGGGGGGGGGGGAGGAGAGGGGGGGGGGGGGGGAGGGCTAAGGAGAACAGATAGGGAGGTCGCATTTTCGGCATACCTCGCGTTGACCTTTGCTCCATGGCTTGACCTTTACCCTCCGCCTCATTTGGTGTCCATCCTATCTTTATTGCACAGCAGGCAACGAGAAGTAAGTGGCCAGCTCTATTTTTCACCCCTGAAGTATTTCTGTCAGTCTGACTGTGTGCGTTTGTCTGTGTCTGGCACTGTCGGTCCTTCTGGGTCTCTTATGTTCATTATCTCTTGTCTCTCTGTGTCTGTCTCTGTTTTTTTCCCTGTCTGTCTGACTGTCTGTCTTTTATTTTCGTTCTATCTGTCTGTCTCTCTATGTGTTTGTTTTTATGTCTCTATCACTTTGTCTTTGTGTTTGTCAGTGTGTGTGTGTGTGTGTGTGTGTTTGTGTGTCTGTCCGTCTGTGTGTCTGTGTCTGTCAATATTTCTCTCTGTCTGTGTCTGTCTCTGTCTGTCTCTCTGTCTCTGTCTGTCTCTCTGTCTCTGTCTGTCTCTCTGTCTCTGTCTGTCTCTGTCTTTCTCTGTCTCTCTATGTCTCTATCTGTCTGTCTCTCTCACTCACTCTTTATCTCTCTCTCTCTCTCTCTCTCTCCTCTCTCTCTCTCTCTCTCTCTCTCTCTCTCTCTTCAGCTCCCCTCTCTCTGTCTATCTGTGTGTGTTCATTGTTCATTTATTTCTATTATTCTTTCCCTAAACACTCCGGGGATGCTAATTGGGACATGGTTTAGTTTGCTCCCCTATACTTCACGCGCGCGCGTATGTGTCAAGTCAAGTCAAGTTAAGTCAAGTTTGTATGTCAAGATGGTACATTGGATAAACAATGCATTTGCTTTTTATTTCATCAAGTCATCTATCTAGGAACGAAAACAACTTGATCAATATTATCTAACTACATTCTTGCCATAATCAATAATAATAAAATTAACTCCAAAAGAAAAATAGAAACAGAGAAGAAAAAAAAGAAAGCACATACACACACGCGACCAAAAAAAACAAAAACAAAAAAAACACATCAACAACGAAATGGACAACCCCTCCTCACAAGAAAACTACACTCATAACTCGTACACACATATACGCACGCACACGCAGATACGCACACGCAACGCAACGCAATATAACACAACACAACACAGCACACATCCCAACACCACACACATTCATACACTTACTCACGTACATACACGCGCACATTTGTACTCACTTAGATTTGGATTACAAGAAAATGAGAGAATAAAAGTAAAATATCAAACAAAATATGTTAGGTTACAATATTACCCGTTTCATGTTCATACTTAATAATTCATAACAACCCACACACAAAAGGCCATGAAAACATCCCCAACACAAACAAAAGAATCAAACAAGGAAACACACAAACAGATAAAGCACCCCCCCCCCAAAAAAAAAAGGAAAGAAAGAAAGAAAGAAGGAAGGAACAATAAAAATAAACAAAACAAATAAACAAAACATCAACAAAAACAAAAAAACCCCAAAATCCCCAAACAAACAAACAAAAAGATGAAAAATACTATGCACCCATATCTAATTGCATCGATAATACTTTCAGCGCGCGCGCGCACGCACACACACACACACACACACCACACACACACACACACACGTACACACACCCTTACACACAACACAACACACACACACATACAAACACACGCATACCACACACACACACACACAACACACACACACACACACACACACACACACACACACACACACACACACACACACACACACACACACAACACATTCAGGCAAGGATAACGAAAGATAGAGGGGAGAAACAGAGAGAGGAAGACAGGGAGAAAGAGATAGAGACGGAAACAAAGACAGAGACAGACTGCGATAGACAGACAAACAGACGGAGACAG
>CM054162.1:3538361-3585861 GCA_028751875.1 Rapana venosa
TTGTTGTTGTCGGGAAAATCTTTTTTATTTGGTGTTGGGGTTTTTTTATTTGTGTTTTTTGTTGCTTTGTTGTTTAAATTTGTATAATTTCCCCCCTTTTATTTGGGTTTTGGTTGTTAAACCCAACCATTAACCTTTCTTGCCCAATGATATCTTTCTTTCCCATCAATTTAAATTATAGTCGTTTGGTTCTTTGACTGTTGGCACAAAACCCCCTACCTTTATGTTAAGGAAAAGGGGGGAATCCCCAAAATTTTAACAAAAGGGGTAGCAAGAGAAAACGAAAAAGAACGAGAAGGGGATTGGGAGGGAATGAGAAGAGAGAGTTGATACAAAGAGAGAGAGGACCGAGACAAAAAAAGAGAAAAGACAAGACAGACATACCAAAGATAGTAAAGCAGAAGAAAACAGAATACTGATTGGGAAGAGCCATCAGACAGAAGAACAGATGCAACAATCAGTCAACTGCTGATTAAAAGTGACTGACATTCGAAATTGTCCAAAGCAGCTGTGGCCATCTGGCCCACCCCACACAAGCCAATGTCAATGAGTTGTTAGCGGGTTTAGGGGTGTTCCCATGTTTCCAGTTGGCTTTTATCCTCTCATTTACAGCACAGCATGTTCTATTAAAAGCCTTCATGGTTTTCAAAGTAGGCTTGGGGGGCGCTTATAGCAGAGGGGAAAGGACCATTTCCACTTCAATCCCGTGGGTTCATGAAGTCCAGGGTTCGAAGCTCGGCAACGAGTGGGTGGATGAAGGGTGATGATTCTTCCAGATATCCCGGGTCCTCTTCAAGGGCAAACCTGCCAGTGTTCTTATTCCCTTCTTGTGTATACGCAGATTCTCTTCACCTTCACCGTCCATCTAGTCTTGCAGACTGTTGGGGCGCCACTGAAGATTTTTCAACCAGCTTCCTCCACTCCTTGCGGCCCTCAGTTTTCTATAGCTAATTGTTCCAAACATTTGGGGCCGGGATAGCTCAGGGGTCAGGGCACTCACTTTCCCCCAGCTAAATGTTCAGCAGCATCGAGCGTGGTTACCACTTGGATGGGTGACCGTTTACGTGCCTTTGCTTCAGTACAGTTCCCCGGTTCACCCAGCTTTAAATGGGTACCTGCCCTCTTTAGGGTCAGGGGAGGTAAAACAGTGAGGGAGAGGATAGGCACCGCCCTCAATATGCTGGCATTGGGGAGTTAAGGTCTCTGATGCCTCAATCCCCTCTGACCACATGGGTTAAGGGACACCTTTACCTTTTACTTTTAATCGTTCCATTCAAGGCCACTCCACTATGTTATTTTTCCATAATTTTCTCTGTCTGCATCTTCGTCTCCCTCCTTGTACTGTTCCCTGTAGGACAGTCTTGACCAGTCCAGATGGTCGTGTGACGTGCACGTGCCACTTAACTGTTGTGTGAGCGTTTTTTCACTGAGGTCAGGAGCTCTTCATATGCGCTGATGGAGGTTTTTTTTTCACTTTATCATTAATGATCTGATCTCTGTATGATATAAGAAGAGATTTACGAAAACATTTTATCTCCATTGCCTGTATCCTTTTTTCAATGTCTGCTGTTATGGTCTACTTTTCACATGCGTGCAAAAAATATGGACATGACCAGATAATACATCAAATTGATCTTGAAGCTGATGGCGATGTTCTTGTCATTCCAGAGGACTTTTAGCTCGGTCATTGCAGCTGTGGTCTAGGCTATCCTGTAGAGAATTTCAGGTTTTTATCCTTCTTCCGATACTTCTATATATTTAAAGCGATGGATGATCTCAAGTTTCTTGCCGTCTAGAGTTATGTCAGTGTTTTGACGCTTTTGGCACCATTTTGTCATCAGCTGGGTTTTCTATGCACTGATTTGCATGCCAATATGCGAAAGGCTTCATCAAGTGATTGACCAGGCTGACAAGCTCTTGCTCTTTTCCAGCTGGCCGTCGATGTCGTCGGGAAAACGTCGTTTGTAATTGTCCTGGGCTCCAATGCGACTGTTCCCTCATAGTTTTCAAGGTATCAGCCATTATTCTGATGTTGAAGAGGGTGGGAGAAAAGCCAAGTCATCCTGGGTACTCATTTGGTTCGGACAATCTCTATGTCGCTGCAAGTGACTACAGTGGTTTTCTTGTCATTGAATAGAAGTGGGGACGCAGGCACTAGATACACAGTACAGATAACCCATCCACAAAAAACCACCACCACACAGATGCCATACAGAAAATAGAACGCATTCATTGTCATAAGCTGGAGCGATTACAAGTGGACAAAACAACAAAGCCTCTCTCTCTCCATTGCGTCATTGACATTTTGCTTACACCTGTGCTCAGGTGATCAGAGATTTCATTAATTAACGCTCACCAACATTAACACGTTTTAAATAACCTTCATTTGTTTGTTTATCTTTGTATCTGAAAGTCTTTCTGTCTGCCTGTTTACTGTCGTTTACAACCGTCTGTCTGTTTGTCTACCTGCCGTTGTTTCTGTTTCATCTCACTGATGTTTTCTTTCTTGGTGTCTTTGTAAACTTTTTCTTATCTCGATCCTCTAACTGAAATATGGTTGGCATTATCTCGACTTTGGATTATTACTCAGTCCTTTTTCCTATTCTTTCTTGTTAATAAAGTTCTTACAATTACCTTTTTTTTTACTATGGTTTTTTTGGCTTTTGGGCTAAATGGTTTTCATTTGTTTTTTCATTCTTCATTTTTTTCATTTAAATTCTTCTCTTCTCTTTTTCCCTATCTTTCTCTCTTTATCTCTGTCTCTCTTCTCTCTCTGGCTCTTGGTCTCTTCCCTTATCATTGTATCTGTCCCGTCCATTTTTTTTTTTTTCTATTTTTTTTTCTTGTTGTTTTCGTGTCATATTTTTTTTCCCCCTTCTTTTTCCTTGCTTTTTTTTAATCAAATTTGCTGCTTTCATTGTTTTTTATTTTTTTCGGGGGAGTGGTAGTTTTCTTCTGTCTCTGTTACTTTGTCTTTTAAATTGATCGGAAAGTTTATTTAATTGGTTCTAATCTTTTTCCCTTAAAGGAAAATCCGGGGTTGAATATGCGGTGGTTGAATTCTGTTTTTGGCCCAAAATTTTCCCCCTCCCTTTTAATTTTTTTTTTCGGGTGGTGGGGGGTAGTTTTCTCTTAACGGGGGCCCGTGTTAACTTTTCCGAAAAGAAAGGAAAAGTTTATAAAATTTTTAAAAAATCTCTAAGGAAAACCCCTTTTCAGAAACAAAATGGGCGGGGTTGGGTTGCTCTTTGGCCCCAAGTTCCCCCACCAAGACCAGCCCGTTTCCGGGGAGAATTCGAGACTTAAAGGGTGTTTGGTTTCAAAAATATCACCACTAAAAAAACCCACAACAAAACCCAAACAAAAAAAACCTCAAAAACAAAATTTAAAAATTAAACAAAAAAAAGGAAAAAAAGGGGGGGTGGCGCTGCTCTTGGGGCGACGTGCTCCCCCGGGGGGAGCAGCCTAATTTTCACGCAGAGAAAATCGGACTTAAAATGGTATTAAAAGGGGATACATTTTTTAAAAAAAACACACCCCAACACACACACACACACCCACACACAAAATTTTTTAAAAAAATATATTTTAAAATATTTAAAAAATACGAAGACAGACAGAGGACAGGCAGAAGACAGAGAGCTCTGCATTGTCTTTTTTTTCTTCTCTACTAGAGCAAAAATTCACCATGAAGAATTTAGCAGCTGATTTCCCTCGGGGAAAATTTTATTTTAAGTATCAAGATACGGCTCAAGGCACGTTATTCCTGCTTTAACTAAAGGGAAAAACGCAAATCGTACATTTCCATGTGCAATTATTTGTAATTGGTGAAGTTGGGTCTTTTGGGGGGGGGAGGGGGGGGGTTTTTTGCAGTTAGGTGTGGTTATTTACATAATATGTATGTTGTATAAATAAAAAAATAAAGAACGACAGAAAGACAAAAAAAAAGAAAATTTTAAAAAAAAAAAAGGGGAAGAAGGAAAAGAAAAAGAAAAGAGAAAAAAAAGAGAACGGAAAGAAAGAAAAGAAAAAAAGAAAGAAGAAAGATAAGAAAGAAAGAAAAGAAAGAAGAAAGAAAGAAAGAAAGAAGGAAAGAAAGAAAGAAAGAAAGAAAAAAAGAACGAAGAAGAAAGAAGAAAGCGAGAAGAAGGGAATAAAAAAAAAGAAGAAAGAAAAGAAAAAAATAAAAAGAGAAAGAAAGAAAAAAGCAAGCAACAAAATAAAGATTCAAACAAACAACGGACAAGTCAACCGACCAACCAACCACCAGCCGACCAACCGAAACCCAACAACAACCAACAGTCAACCCCCAACCCAACCAACCAACCACCAAACCCATCTTCCTACCCACCTACCCCCCAAACCACTCACAAAAAACCCACCACCCACCCAGCCAACCCTCCACCCCAACTAACCAACCAAAATAAATACAGTGGCCTACCAGAGATTGCACATCTCCAGCCACTCAGTGCTCAGCACTCCCACCCCCTCACCCCTCACCCCCTCTCATCTCTCTCTCTCTCTCTCTCTCTCCTTTTTCTCTCTCCTCTCTCTCCTCCTCTCTCTCTCTCTCTTTCTCTAATTGTCCCTAAGGGATGCCTTCCTTTTCGCGTCTGCCTACGTGTCAAGAAACTATCAATGTTTCAGGACAACCTCTCTTCTTCTTCCTGTAGTGTTTTTCGTCCTCTTGTGGATTTCAGGCTAAGGACTTATTTCGCAAGGCTTAGTGTTTTGTTTCCTTTGCTTATAAAGTTTGGGCCCAAAATGTTTCCCCCATCCATTACACCATGAGTGGTGGTCTGGGCGCTAGTTTTTCGGATGAGACGATAAACCGAGGTCCCGTGTGTTACACAACATTATTCAGTGCACGTAAAAGAACCCACTGCAGCAAGAGAGTTGTCCCTGGCAAAATTCTTAGAAAAAAGCCACTCTGATAGAGAAACAAATACATTTGCAGACAAAAAAAGGTGGCGCTGCTCTTGTGGCGACGCGCTCTCCCCAGGGAGAGCAGCCCGAATTTCACGCAGACACATCTCGTGACTTAAAGTGGTATAAAGACAGAAAGAAAGAAAGAAAGTGGGTGGCTATACCATCTTCATCAGGGCATTTTGTGGACATTGTTTTTCCTTCTGCAATATAATTATCATTAGCTTTGTGCGTTACACCACTGTTTCACAATACTGATTGCAACCAGTAAAATTAATTCAAAGACACAAAAAACGACAGGGGAACAGCATCAGAGAGTGGACTGGGGTTCAAGTGAAACGACATACACTACTGGGAACCACCACGAAGTGGGAAGAGAGAGAGAGAAGGGGAGAGAGGGAGAGAGAGAGAGAGAGAGATAGAGAGAGAGAGAGAGAGAGAGAGAGAGAGTGCATGTGTATGAGGAAAGTATGTGCGAGAGAGAGAGGGTGTTGCGTGCATGTGTATGAGAGAGAGTGTGTGTATAGAGATAGAGAGAGAGAGAGTTGTGTGTGTGTGTGTGTGTGTGTGTGTATGAGAGAGTGAGAGAGAGTGTTTGGTGTGTGTATGACAGAGAGTTTGTGTTGAGAGAGAGTGTGTTTGTGTATGAGAGAGAGTGTGTGGTGTGAGAGAGAGAGGGAGAGTGTGTATGCGTATGAGAAAGAGTGTATGTGTGAGGGAGAGAGTGTGTGTATATTGTGAGAGAGTGTGTGTGTATGAGAGTGTGGGGTATGAGCGAGAAAAGAGAGAGAGAGAGAGAGAGAGAGAGAGAGAGAGAGAGAGAGAGAGTGTGTGTATGTGTATGAGAGAGAGAAAATGGACCTAATAATGATCAGGTCTCATTGTGGCAACAGCTGGTCATTGGTCAATAGGACTCTCTCAGGACACATCTGCGTGTGGGTTGTAGCAAGTCACTTTGAATCTCCTCAATCAATGCTCTTGTGTTGAGATCAACGTAATCTGAGTGACAGGCAAGTCGACAGTTGCTTTTTTTTTTTATTACCAACCTTTGTTCTGTGGGTATTAGTTCTATGTAGATCACAACGCACAATTCACTGTTTGACTGTGTGTCTGTGTGTCTGTGTGTCTGTATGTAAGTCTGTCTCTGTCTGTCTGTCTGCTTGTCTGTCTGTCTCTCCAATATTTTGTTGGGCTTGTCGGTGGTACTGGAGTTTTAATGAATGCCCTATTTCAATATCTTAGTGTTATGTGTAACATTTGTGTGTGCCATTTTACAAGGTGTAGATGTTCCTTTTTATGACTCTAAAAGTTTTGTTTGTTTTTTCCTGGGTTTGTTTTGTTGTTGTTGTTTGCCTTTCTCTTGTTCTTTTTCTTATTTTCCTTTTGTTTGTTTTTGGTTGTTGTAGTGTTGTTATTGTTGTTGTTTTGGGGGGTTGTTTTTGGGGTTTTCTTTTATTTGTTTGGTCTTTTTTTTTGATAGGGCTATTTCCCTTTGTTTCTACTGTGTGAGAGTATGAGTATTGGGTTATTATTAAGATGTATCGCTAAAGCGAGGACTGGATGTAAAAAAAGCACATGAGTGCTTATTCATTATCCTTGAAATAAAATAATCTGCCAATGTCATTGTCTCTCTCTCTCTATTATTTTATTGGGCCTGTCGGCTGTAATTGAGTTTTAATGAATGCCCTATTTCAATATCTTATTGTTACTTGTAACAACTATATGTGCCATTTTACAATGTGTAGATATTTATTTTTATGACTCTATAACTTTGTTGTTGCTGTTGTTTGTTTTTTTCTTCTTCTTTTTGTTTTTGTTCTTTCTTTCTATTTGGGGTTTCTTTCTTTTGTTTTTTATTTTATTGTTGTTTTTGTTGCTTTTGTATTTTTGGGGGAGGGGGTGTGTTTAGGGTTTTCTTTAATTTATTTGGTCTTTTTTTTAAAAGGGTTATTTCCCTTTGTTTCTGCTGTGTGAGAGTATGAGTATTGAGTTATTGTTAAGATGTATCCCTACGGGCGGGGACTGTATTAAACAAAGCACATGAGTGCTTATTCATTATCCTCGAAATAAAAAAAATTGTGATTGTGATTGTGATTGTCATTCTCTCTTCTCTCTCTCTCTCTCTCTCATCTCTCTTCCTCTCTCTCTCTCTCTCTCTCTCTCTCTCTCTCTCTCTCTCTCGCAATCAGGTTTTTTTAAAGTATAATATGTGCTTACATGTTTATCTTTTTTAAGGCTGGATGAAAAAGTCATGCGGTTAATCTGTTATTCTTATTCAATAAAATTGTGTTCGTTCTCTCTTTGTTTCATTCTCCCCATGTCTTTCGTTTCCTCTTTGTCTGTCTCTCTCTGTCTGTCTGTCTGTCTCTCAGTCTGTCTTTCTGTCTGTCTGTGCCTGTCTATTTGGCTGTCTATCTGTCTCTGTCTCTGTCTCTCTGTGTCTATCTCTGTCTCACTCTGCCTGTCTGTCTGTGTGTCTGTGTCTCTGTCTATGTCCCTCTGTCTCTGTCTATCTGTCTTTCTGTCTGCCTCTTTCTCTCAGAAAACTTCTGGACACGTTTCTTGCATGCAGGTGTATGGTATATAGCTTTGGTGCCCCAATCAAGGCTGAATACCTAGCATGGGCGTTCCCAGCTGATTTACCAAAGCAGACGGCACAATAGTCATGTCCATCATTAGACCCTTTGTCATAAGCCTTGCAAATCCTGTCAATCTTTGAAGGAAACGTACCCTCATAGAGGGGTTTTGTTCGCTATAGAGTGGCTTTGGTTTTCTGTTTACAATCCGTCTCCTTGTTCGTCGAACGCTCAGACAACAACTATTGTTGTCTGTCAAATGAATGAAAATGCATTGCATTGCTGTTAAGCGACTGTCAAGTCAGGCCCAGCCCATCCCACTTCGGTATGTTTAACAATCCTAGTTATTTCTGTAGTGTTTTTGGTCAATATTAACAGAGTATGGCTCGTTATTCTTGTTTATGCTGTTGATGCTGTTGTTGTTGTTATTGTTGCTGTCATTGTTGCTGTTGTTCTTCTTCTTATCCTCTTCTTCTTATTATTATTCTTGTTCTTGTTGTTCTTCTCCTTTTCTTCTTCGCAATTCTTCTTCTGTCATTGTTGTTGTTGTTCTTCTTCTTATCATTCTTCTTTTTTTTCCTTCTTCTTCTTCTTCTTCTACTTCTACTTATTCTTCTTCTTCTTCTTCTTCTTCTTTTAACTTCTTCTTCTTCTTCTTTCTTCCTCTTCTTCTCCAAACCAAACTAAATTGTGACGTGTGTATAAAATCTCATGTGTATATTGAATACAATAGATGCATTTTATGGTATAAAACAGGTATCCGTGTGTGTTTCTCTGTCTCTGTCCCTGTTTGTCTGACCTTTGTCCGTCTGTTTGTCTGTTTGTCTCTGTCTCTCTGTCTCTCCGTCTCTCTCTCTCTCTCTCTGTCTGTCTGTCTCTCTCTCTCTCTCTAGCTCTCTCAAGGACACCATGGATTGTGTCACCGCTCTCTCTCCCTGTAAAGCACAACGCACGCAGCGCCGTGATAATGGCTGCACGTCTGACACGAGAATAATTCAGCCCCCTTTTTATGGAGACATAGGCAACGTCACGTGCAGCTACAGAGCTGGCTAACAGCCTGGTTCAGGGCCTGTCCCCTGAAGGCAGTGTCTCACTGTCACAGCTGTGTGTGCTGGTCTGGCCACTACATGTCCAGCATTGCTGTCCTTTTTCTGTATCATCGCTGCTCTTTGCTTTCTTGCCCCCCCGCTAAGCTCCCTCCTCCCCATTTTTTTGTTATTCTGTTCCTCTTCTTTTCTTTGTGTTTTACATGTCTTCTCCTTTACATTTTCATGCATTATTGTTGTTGTTGTTGGTGGTGGGCTGACCCTCTTTTATTGTTCTCTTCCTTTTCTTTTGATTTCTTTGTTTTAACGTTTCTTCTCTCTAATTGTATGGTGCATTGTCGTTGTTGTTGTTGTTGTTGTTGTTGTTGTCGGCGGTGGTGGTGGTGGTGGTGGTCCTGTAGTTGTTGGTGTTATTGTTTCTGTTGTTGATTTTGTTGTTGTTATTGTTGTTCTTCTTTTTCTTCTTCTTTATCTTCTTCTTCTTCTTCTTCTTCTTCTTCTTCTTCATTCTTATTCTTCTTCTTGTTTTTGTTCTGTGCCAAACCAAATTAGGATATTTGTATATATCTTGTGTGTATACGCATAGGTTAGATGCATTTGAATATTAGATGCGTGGTACAAAAGAGGTCTGTCTGCCTTTCTCTCCCTCTCTCCCTATCTCCCAATCTCTCTGTTTCTCTCTCTGTCTCTGTCTGTCTGTCTGTCTGTCTGTCTCTCTCTCTCTCTCTCTCTCTCTCTCTCTCTCTCTCTCTCAAGGACACCATGGATTGTGTCACCGCTCTCTCTCCCTGTAAAGCACAACGCACGCAGCGCCGTGATAATGGCTGCACGTCTGACACGAGAATAGTTCTGCCCCCTTTTTATGGAGACATAGACAACGTCACGTGCAGCTACAGAGCTGGCTAACAGCCTGGTTCAGTGCCTGTCCCCTGAAGGCAGTGTCTCACTGTCACAGCTGTGTGTGCTGGTCTGGCCACTACATGTCCAGCATTGCTGTCCTTTTTCTATCATCCCTGCTCTTTGTTTTCTGTCCCTCGAAATTCTCCCTCCCTCGTTCTTTTCTTGTATTTAAACAATTTATTTGTATATGTCTTCTCCTTAACTGTATCAGTCATTCTATTTATTATTTTTGTTATTGTTGTTGTTGTTTCTGTTGTTGTTAGTGGTGGTAGTGGTGGTGATGGCAGTGGTTGTCGTGGTGGTGGTGGTGCCAGTGGTGGTGGTGTCATTGTTGCAGTTGTTGTTGCTGCTGCTGCTGTCACACACACGCGCGCGCGCGCGTTCGCGCGCACACACATACACACATATGCATATCTCTGGCAAATTCACTGCTTATTCAATGTACGATCTGAAAATAAAAGCTTGACTTGATTTGACTTGACTTTACACACACCTTTGCTATTAATCCCTTTCTAATGATGAACAGCTTCCCTGGTTTACTCTCACCAGGGATCCATGAAGATTTAAATGTTTATAATGTTTTTCTCTGTTCCAGCTCATTTTATTGAATGGAATTAAACACCACTTTAATCACGGTACATTTCTCTGCATAAAGTTCGAGCTGCTTACCCTGGGGAGAACGTGTCGCCACAAGAACAGCGCCACCCATCTTTTTTCTGTTCTTTTCCAGTCTGCACGTGTATTGGCTTCCTTTTTAGAGTGGCATGTTCCTACAAAATGTTGCCAAGGACAACTCTCTCATTCCCGTGGGTTCTTTTACGTGCGCAAAATGAGTGTTGCGCATAGGATCTTGGTGCATCGTCTCATTTGAAAAAAACAAACAAACTAGCACCCAAACCATTTTTCACGGTTTAGTAGCTGGGGGAGGGAGGGCAGTTTTGGGCACACACGTGTATTAAAGCATCGCACACTTCAAACCCGGACTTTTCGCTCTCTAGGCAGGTACGTTACCTCTAGACTACAGATCCACCCATCTTGGAGAGGCTGGAAGAAGAAGAACTGGGAAGAAAAATTGCAAATAATTGCGAAGAAGAATTGCGAGAAGAATTGCGAAGAAGAAGGACGAGAAAAAAAAGAATAATTGCGAAGAATTGCTAAGAATTGCGAAGAAGTATTTCGAAGAATTGCGAAGAAGAAGAAGAATTGCGAAGAAGAAGAAGAATTGCGAAGAAGAAGAAGAGGAAGAAGAATTGCGAAGAAGAAGAAGAATTGCAAAAAGAAGAAGAAGAAGAAGAAGAAAAGAAGGAAGAAGAAGAAGAATTGCGAAGAAGAATTGCGAAGAAGAATTGCGAAGAATTGCGAAGAAGAAGATTGCGAAGAAGAAGAATTGCGAAGAAGAAAAAGAAGAAGAAGAAGAAGAAGAAGAAGAAAAAGGGGAAAAGAAAGAAGAAAAAAAGAAGAAGAAGAAGAAGAAGAAGAAGAATTGCGAAGAAGAAGAAGAAGAAGAAGAAGAAGATGCATCTAACACATTGTAATCCGCTCCTTGTAGTCAATAAATTCTCAAAGGAGAAATCCAAATCTTGCCTTTTGACACTAGCGCTTAACTTTCAGACCATAAAATACTATTCTTGGGTATAGGTGCAGTTTGGTTATGAGGTAATGGGAAAAGCTGAGACTTTTATTAGCTTTTCGAGACTGGCACTTTTACTTGCATGCTATTCATTGGAGAGTATCATATCTCTCTGTGTCTGTGTGTCTGTCTGAGTGTCTGTCTGTGTGTCTGTTTGTCTTTCTTCCTTTCTTCCTTTCTTTCTTTTTTTTTCTGTCTCTCTCTATCTGTTTGTTTGTCTGCGTCTCTGTGACTCTCTCTCTGTCTATCTCTCTGTCTGGCTGTCTGTCTTGTCCCGTGCTCTGTCTGTCTGCCTGTCTGTCTATCTGTCTGTCTTTATGTATGTATGTAAGCATGTATGTATGTCTCTCTCTGTCTCTCTCTTCTCCTCTCTACATTATTATCTCTCTCTGTCTCTCTTGTCTATCTGTCTCTGTCTTTGTTTCTCTGTCTCTGTCTCTCTTATTCTTCCTTTCTCGCTTTGTATCTCTGTCTCTCTTCTCTCTCCTTTTCTCCCTTTCTTTCTTTGTATCTCTGTCTCTGTCTGCCTGTCTGTCTGTCTCTCTCTGCCTCTGGGTCTGTCTCTCTCTCTCCCTCTCTCTCTCACTCATTTCTGGTGGTAGCAGAAGGATGAGTTACGAGCATGTCCATAGAACATGACACATCTGGCACTGCAGTAATGGCTGGACAACTGGCATGGGGAATTATCTGCCCCTTTATCAGCACACAGGCTGATGTATGCCCGTCTGTGAGGCTTCCTATGATGTGCTGCATTCAGCTGTGTAATTCAAGAAATCTTGCTGCTAAGGGAGACTGCTTACTGCAATGATTTGGCATTTTGCTTGCAGTCCAGTCAGTGAGTAAGTCAGTCAGCCGGTCAGTCAATCAGCTAGTCAAATACGTAATCATTCATTCATTCATTCATTCATTTATTCATTCATTCATGTTTATTCTTCTTATTGTTTTCTTGTCTGTGTTCTTGTTATTTTTGTTGTTGTTGTTGCTGCTGTTGTTTTTCTTGCTCCTGTTCTTCTTGTTCTTCTTGTTCTGCTTGTTCTCCTTATTATGCTTCTTCTTCTTCTTCTTCTTTTTCTTCTTCTTCTTCTTCTTTTTCTTCTTCTTCTTCTTCTTCTTCTCCTTCTCCTTCTTCTTCTTCTTCTTCTTCTTCTTCTTTTCTTCTTCTTCTTCTTCTTCTGCTGCTGCTTGCTCTGCTTTATTGTTTTTCTTCTTTGCCATCCTGCCTGTCCGTCTGCCTGTCCGTCTGCCTGTCTGTCTGTTTCTCTCTCTCTCTCTCTCTCTCTCTCTCTCTTCTCTCTCTCTCTCTCTCTCTCTCTCTCTCTCTCTCTCTCTCTCTCTTTCTCTTTCTCTGTTCTTCCGTCGATATTTCTGCCTCGCTTTGTCTCTATTTTTCTATGTCTGCCTGTCTCTTTCTCACTCTCTCTCTGTCTCTGTCCGTCTGTCTCTCTGTCTTTCTCTCTCTCTGTTTTTCTCTCCCTCTGTCTCTCTCCCGTCCCTCCACCCCCCCCCCCCTCTCTCTCTCTCTAGTGTCACTTGTCATACTAACCTGAACCATTCCACACACATCCTCATCTTATTATACAACTATTATAATACTTTCTATAGTCGATGCCTTGTGGGGCTTTTCTGCTGTCAGCTGCTGGGGATTCCTACTTTCACACCCCCCCCATCCCAAATTTAAAAAACCCTTGGGGCGCTCCTTGGTTCTGTGTTGGGGTGTATTTGAGCAGATTAAACGGACAGGTAGGGCCCCTCAGGTCACAAATCAGTTTGGGGTGTGAAAAGGGGAAAAGATTGGCTGTGCTTAGTTTTGGGGGACGTTTTACTGTGGTGACTTTCAAATTTCCCAGGGAAATAATGTTATGGTGCATTTTTTTGAGACCCTTAAAAAAATGGTTTGATATATGCATATGTATAAAGTTATGGTATGAGAGAGGTAAATAGAAAAAGGAAAGATAGATAAAAGATAGATAGATAGTAGAAGATGATAGATAGATAGATGATGATAGTATAGTGATAGATGGGTGGATGGGATGGATGGACGGCCGGATGGATGGATGGATGGATATATAGTAGAAGTAGTTTTTTGATAGATGATAGATAGATAGATAGATAAATAGATAGAAAATGAGGATGGTTGGGGGATGGATGGATGGGGATTTTGGATGGATGGTGGGTGGATGGATAGTGTGATAGAAAAAATAGATAGTTAGTGATAGTAGATAGTAGATGATAGAAGATAGATAGTAGATTGATAGTAGTGATAGATAGATTTTGATAGATAGATAGTAGATAGATAGATGATAGATAGTGGATAAATGGATGGATGGATGGAGGGGGATGGGGAAGGTGGGTGGATGGATGGATGGATAGATAGTCTTTTCTTCTTTTTTTTTTTCTTTTTCTTTCAGGATTCTTTTCAATTCTTCTTCTCTCAAATCTTTTTTTTCTTCTTCTTTTCTTTTTCTTTTTTCTTTGCAATTCATCTTCAATTTTTCTTCTTCTTTACTTATTTTTTTACTTCTTGTTTTTTCTTTTCTTTTCTTCTTTTCTTCTTTCTTTTCTTCTTCTTTTCTTCTTTTTTTTCTTTTCTTCTTTTCTTCTTTGAAATTCATTTTCAATTTTCTTCTTTGAAATTCTTCATTCAAAAATTTTTTTTTCCCCCCTTTCATCCTTCTCCTCTTTCCTTTCCCCTCCCTTTTCCTTTTTTTGTTTTCTTATGCCAAATTTTCTTTCCATCAGTTGGAAAAATGAATAACCAAAAAGAGCACACCTGACAGGGAAAAACCATAAACAGAGCCCCACGCTGTACACCATTTTCACCTTCTCCCTTCACCCCCCAAAACGCCCAAAGTCGTCTGCTCTATCCCCTGCTTTCATCGATTCTTTCCCAGTGATAAACAGTTGTCTAGCTGATCTGTTCAAGCCAATGTTAGTAAACATTTGAAGGGTGCGATATTGTTGTTTCGATTTTACGTCTGTTCACTCAAAGGGGTATTACTTGCAGGGCCACCACCTGCATCATTTTCATTGTGGGTTTTTGGGTAGGGTTTTGCTAGAATAGTAGATGGGTTGTGGCCCGTTTGGGAAAAATATTTGGAAAAAAACTCGAAAAATTTGATGTCGCTTCTTCCTTTGGGGGTTTGTCAGTGGATTTTAGGGGTGTTTGGAATGGTCTGGGTGGAAAATTCCAAAATACCAAAAAATGTGTGTGGAAAAAAACCATAAAATTTACCGATTTTTTTAGGGGGTCATGGTGGGGGGGGGGTGGGGGGGGGGTAACGTTTTCGTATAGCAGAACTTTTTTGGTCTGTTTTATTTTATGTCGTCTTTATTGGTTTTTGTTGTTGTTGTTGTTGTTGTTGTTGTTTTGTTTTTGTTGTTGTTTGGCGGGTCAGGGTGGGGGATCTGGTTGTGTTTTATTTGTTTTGGGTACTTTTTTTTTTGGTGGTTGTTTTTGGGGGGGGTTGGGGGGGGTGGGGGTATTTCGTTCTGTTTTGGTGTCTTTGAAACATTTGTCCCTGTATATTATAAAAATGACATTCTCCCAGTCTTTTTTTATTTTTTCTCGTCTCTTCTGTCTCTCTCTGCTGTCTGTCTGTCTCTCTTCTAGTACCCCAAAGGGGACGGGATGGAAAAAAAAAAAGGAACGTGGGTGTTATTCATCGCTCGAAATAAAAGGTTTTGATTGATTTTTTAAATTTTTATTTGATTTTGGGTCTATTCTTGTTCTCCATCTCTCTGTCTCTCCTCTCTCTGTCTCCCCGTCTCTCTCTGTGTTGTCTTCGTCTGCTCACCCCCCTTCTCTCTCTCTCTCTCTCCTTCTCTCTCTCTCTCTCTCTTCTCTCTCCCTCCCCCTCTCTCTCTCCCTCTCTCTCTCTCTGAGAAATCACATGTTTTATCAACTTGTATTAAAAGACGCCTGGCACCATGCTAGTGACTGGTATGGCATGGGCTTCCTTTACCTCTTATGGGGAGAAGGTTGCTGTATTCCGTCGCAGGGGGTCCCTTAACCTGCTTAGCTTTCGCCTTTTACCAAAGGGAAGCTGATCTGAATGTCATTCAGCTAGGTCTTGAATTTGTCTTATACGTATTCGTGTTATTATCTATTTGTACATAGTGTGGTTAGCAGGATTTTTGCTCATTTTCTTTTTCTATTCAATCATTATTTTCTTTACAATTTTCTTACAATTCTTCTTTTCGCTATTTTGCACTTTCTTCTTTTCTTCTTCTTCTTCTTTTTCTTTTCTATCTTCTTCTTCTTCTTTTTCTTCTTTTTTCTTTTCTTCTTTTTCTTCTTCTTCGCAAACTTCTTCTTTTTGCAATTCTTCTTCTTCGCAATTCTTTTTTCTCGCAATTTTCTTTTCGCAAATTTTTCTTCTTCACATTCTTCCTTTCGCAACTCTTTGCAATTCTACTTCTTTTCAATTCTTCATCTTCGCGATTCTTCTTCTTTACATTTTCTTTTTTTGCAAGTTTTCTTTTCTTTGCAATTTTTTTTCTTCGCTTTTCTTCTTCTTCTTTTCGTCTCAGTGTTTTTTTTCAGAATTTTTTTCTTCTTCCCTATTCTCTTTTTTTCTTCTCCTCCCATCCGCTTTCTTTCGCGATTCTTCTTTTTTAGCAAATTTTTCTTCTTCGAAAATTTTTCTTCTTCTATTTTGCAATTCTTAGTCTTCCCAATTTTTCTTAGAAGTTTTTCTTCTTCTGAATTCGTCTTCTTTATTTCTTTTTCTTCTCTATTCATTGTCTTTTTTCATTTCTTTAATCCTAGAACAACATCAATGATTAACAGCACAATAGAGTATTCAGTACAGCCTTTCCAGTTGCTGTACAACAAACATACTGAAATGTCCTTTATTTCACAGCTGAACCTACGCACATATTTCCAGAAAGCGTGGATGCCATTTATACTGATAGCATTCCCACAGGAAACCTCATACGTGTGATGAACCGTTCCCTTGGTAACCTCTTTCCACAGATGTCAGTGAAGATTTAAGGTGACATGATGACCATCTTTGCTGTTAAGTCATCTTGGGTGTGTGTGGGGATCAGTGGATATATTGCAATAATTATCATTGGGTGGTGATGATGGAGGAAGTTGGTTGCTAAATCTTCAGTGGTGCCCTAAGGGTCTACTAGACTACGGGGCAAGTGAAGGGGAAGTTATAGTCGATTGAAAATGTTGAGACGTGTGTGACTTGTAATGTTAACATTTCCTTTTGGAACTGCCATTAGTTTGCGTTGATCTTTGGTATACCGTGAGTATGATTCATCATATGTAGTTTTATGGAAGCCCCATATTGCATTCGGTACATAAATGAGTACTTTCTACCTCTCTCACTTTTTGGAGGGTTGTCTGTCTCTCTGTTTGTATCTAGCTAATCTGAAGATAAAAGTACGAAAAAGAGCAAATAGAAAAAAGGGGAGGGGAAAAGAAATGAAAAAGACAAGAAGAAGAAGATTTGCGAAGAAGATTTGCGAAGAAGAATTGCGAAGAAGAAATGCAAAGAAGAAGAAGAAAAAGAAGAAGAAGGAGGAAGAGGAGGAGGAGGAGTTGGAGGAGGAGGAGGAGGAGGAGGAGGAGGAGAAGAACAAGAACAAGAACAAGAACAAGAAATGACAGCAGTAAGAATGGCGACAACAGAGTCAATTGCAATGATTAAAACTAGCATCAGCAATGGCAACACAAAACAAATCAAGAAAAGCAATAATAGCAACCTCCTCTACCACAATTAACAACATCATCACAACAAAACCAATAAAAAAGCAACAAATACTGTCAAGTAAGGGGGAAATACACAAGTATACAATTACAAAACAATAAAGAAGATAAGATGATAAACACCATTAAAAGAAATCCCTTAGGTACTGGAACAAACTATTCGAAACCTCTAATCATAAGATACCTTCTGCTATTTGCTACAACTTCATTGTTGAACGCTCAGACAGCAACCATTGCCTGTCATATGAACAAAACTTCCTTGCGCCGCGGCTAATAAACGCCTGACAAGTCAGGCAGGCTCAACACATACAAACTTCGGCATGGGAGAGAGAGAGTTCTTATCTTTTCAGTCTATCTTGAGAAAAAAAGCAGCAGAATGGACCAAGCAGGCAGAACAAAGACAAGAAGGAGGTGGTCACAGGAGGAAGAAAAAAGGACCACGGCAGAAACACAGAGAGGGATGAGAAAAAGAAGGAATTACTAGCACATAATTTCTGGGGAGATGCTGTTTATACTGACATAGCCCTGGCATCCCCTAAAGGGGAAAGATACAGAGCATAAGGACTAAGCAGAAGTACAGAGGCAAAGCAAACAGCTGGTAATCTCCAGTCATAAAAGACCTTCCGGGAATGCTTGCAATAGGGGCAATACAGAAAGCCATACAGACACGACTTCGGCAGTCTTTGGGCTGGATAAAGGAGCTGATAGTCCTTATGTCGGGTGGTTTTTGCCTTGATATTGTGCTATGAGGCTATGCGTAAAACACTGCAAAAAAATCACCGCAAGATTATATATATATATTATATATATATATATATATTATTATATTATATATATATATTTATATATATATATATATTTATATTAGTCACTATCTAATGCTGCACCCTGGACTATTACCCCTTTTTTTAAAGCTTGTCTTTTGGTTTCTGTGAGTGGCATACCTCTGTATATTTTCACTTTGTTTTTGTTTGTCTGTCTGTCTGTCTGTCTGTTCTGTCTGTTCTCTCTCTCTTTCTCTCTCTCTCTTCTCTCTCTCTCTCCCCCTCCCTCTCTCTCCTCTTCTCTATCCTATCTCTATCTCGCTCTGTCTGTCTGTCTCTGTCTCTCTCCCTCTCTCTCTTGTCTGTCTGTTTCTGTTTCTCTCCTTTTCTCTTCTCTCTCTCTCTTCTCTCTCTCTCTCTCTCTCTCTCTCTATTTTACATTAACCCATTTCAGAGTTCGAGTTTCTCTCCCCTTTTCCCCTCTCTTTTCTTCTCTCTCTATTATATATATATATATTTTATATATCTCTCCTCATTTTCTCTCCCTCCCCCATCCCCCCTACCCCCCCCCCCCCCCCATCCTCCCCTCCCCCCCCAACCCCCCCCCCCCCCCCCCCCCCCAAACCTCTTTCCCTTTTTTTTCCCAGGGAGTCATGGAATGACGAAGTTTACTGAGTGTGTGTGAATACAGGACACATGTGGAGCAGGCAGGAAAAAAACCATAGCAGTGAATTTGAGAAAAAAACAACCGAGACTCAATCCGAGAAGTGGAGTGGAGAGAGAAGATGATTGAGAAATTCTGTGGGAGAGAGACGAGGACAGGTTGAGAGAGAGATGGGGAAGAGAGAAAAGGGAAGAAAAAGGAGAGAGAGAGAGAGATGAGGGGAGAGAGAGAGAGGGAAAGTAGAGAGAAAAGAGGGAGAGAGGAGAGGAGATAAAGAAAGAGAGAGGAGGGACAGAAAAAGAAAAAAGACAGGAGGGAGAGAGAGTGAAGGAGGAGAGAGAGAGAGGGGAGAGAGGAAGGACAGAGACAGAAGGACAGAGTAGAAACGACAGGAGAAGAGAAGAGAGAGGAGGGAGAGAGAGAAAAGGAATAGGAGAGGACAGAGACGTGGGGAGGAGAGAGAAGGGAAGGAGAGATAGGAGTTTAGGAAAGAGAGAGAGGAGGAGACAGATGAGAAAAAGAGGGAGAGAGGGAGTGAGAGAGAGAGAGAGAGGGGGAGAGAGAGAGAGAGGGAGAGGAAGGAGAGAGGAAGATGGGGGAGAGGAGAGGAGAGATGAGAGAGAGGAGAGAGAAGAAGAAGAAGGAAGGAAAGGAAGAAAAAGAACAGGAGAGAGAGAGAGAGAGAGAGAGAGGAGAGAGAGAGAGAGAGGACAGAAGAAGACAGGAATTATAGACAGTAGAAGAAGAGACGGGAGGGAAGAGGGGGGATGAGAGGGGGAGAGGAGGAGAGAAGGAGGAGTGAGGAGAGGGAGAGGAGAAGGGAAGGGTGAGAGAGAGAAGGGAGGAGAGAGAGACAGACAGCGGGAAGACAAAAGACGATGGACAGGACAGGGAGGGAGAGAGAGAGAGAGAAAAGGGGAGAAGAGAAGGAGAGAGACAGAGAGAGACAGGGGGGGAGGGAGAGGAGAAAAAAGAGAGAGAGAGAGGAGGAGAGGACGACAGCAGACGACAGACATATAGACAGATAGGAAGGACGGGAGGAGGGAGGGTGAGTAGTGACAAAAGCGGGGGGGCATGTAAATCTTGTACAGATCAGTTTTATTAAAGTTGTGTAAAATTTGAATTTTTAAATTCGTACCCCTACCCCCCTTTTCCCCCCCCCTACCCCCCCCCTCTTTCTCCCTTTCCCTTTGGAGAAAGGCGTAAAAAATAAACATTTAGAGAGAGAGAGGGGAGGGAGTAGAGGAGGAAGAGAGAGAGGGAGTAGGGAGGAGGGGGGGGGAGATGAGAGAGAAAGAGGGAGATAGAGAGAGGAGGGGAGGAGGGAGAGAGAGGGGAGAAGACGAGAAGGGAGGAGAGGAGGAAGAAGAGAAGGAAGGAGGAGTGGGAGAGGGGAGAGAGGGGGAAGAGGAGAAGAGAGGAGGAGAAGAGAGAGAGATTTTCCGTTTTGGGAGTTTTTTGATTGTCTTTCTTCTCTGTTTGCTTTGGCAACTATTCTTGGGTTTACTGCTGTAATCGTTGGTTGGTTGGTTGTGGGTTGGGGGGGTGGCGGGTTTGGGGTGGGGGTTGGGTTGGGTTTTAGTTGTTGGTAAGGGGTGGGGGGGTTGATTTGGTTGGTTGGGTTTTAGTGGGTTAGTTGGTTGGTTAGTTGGTTGGTTGGCTGGTTGGTTACTTGGTTGGTTGGTTGGTTGGTAGTTGGTTGGATGGTTGGTTAGTTCATTGGTTCCTTGCTTCTTCTTGTTCGTTGTCTTCTTCTTCTTCTTCTTCTTCTTCTTCTTCTTTCTTCTTCTTCTTCTTCTTCTTGTAAATTCCTCTTCTCCTTTTTCTTCCTGATTGCTCTGTTCTTCCTTGTATTTCTTTTTCTTTCAGTTTCACTCGTATATTGCTTTTATGTGTGCTCATCATTTTAATAATAATAATAATAATAATAATAATAATAATAATAATAATAATAATAATAATAATACCAATAATAATGATAATAATAAATGGAATTGATATAGCGCTATATCTTACAGAGACAAATCAAAGCGCCATGTTCATAACTATATCCTTCACGTGCCCTACAGTTGTCATCATCAACCTTCCTCCTCTCTTTCTTTTTTTTCTCTCTATCTTCCCTTTCCACCTCCCTCCTTTCCCCTCACCTGATTTGTGTGATGCACATCTCCTCTGGGGATTTTCTTTCATAGCTAGGTGTCAACGAAGATTTGAAGTGATGTAGCCATATAGCGATATATCAATTCCATACATTATTATTATTATTATTATTATTATTATTATTATTATTATTATTATTATTATTATTATTGTTGTTGTTGTTGCTGTTGTTGTTGGTAGTAGTAGTAGTAGTGGTAGTAGTAGTAGTAGTAGTAGTAGTAGAAGTAGTAGTAGTAGTAGTAGTAGTAGTAGTAGTAGTAGTAGTAGTAGTAGTAGTAGTAGTTTCGTTAGTATTATTACTAATATTATTATTATTATTATTATTATTATTATTATTACTATTTTATACACCAACAGTCAAGCCTGCTGCCCTTCCTTCCTAATAGCTGGCATGAATTGCCGATGTATGTGTCTGTGATTTGGTCTTTCTGAATGCTGTATGAATCTTAATCCATATCGTTGCAACACGTCAGTGTAAACTTGTTAATCGTGTTGGTGTTAGTTTGTAGATGGTCTAGGATATAATTATGTGTTTCTATGTCTTTTCGGTCTCGTTTTTTTGTCCATGTCAATTTCTGTTTCTTTGTTTGTCTTTTAGGTTTTTGTTCTTGAACTTGCTCTTGATCTTGTTGTTGTTGTTTGTTGTTGTTGTTGTTGTTGTTCTTCTTCTTCTTCTTCTTCTTCTTCTTCTTTCTTCTTCTTCTTCTTCTTCTTCTTCGCAATACTTCTTTGCAATTCTTCTTCACAACTCTTCCTTGCAATTCTCCTTCGCAATTCTTCGCAATTCTTTTGCGTCGTTGCATTTCTTCTTCACAATTGTTCTTCAAATTTCTTTTTCACACATCTTATTTGCAATACTTCTTCTTCCTCTTCCTCTTCCTCTTCTTCTTCTTCTTTTTCTTCTTCTCTCTCTCCCTCTCTCTCTCTCTCTCTCTCTCTCTCTCCCTCTCCCTCTCCCTCTCCCTCCCTACCCACCCTCTCTCTCTCTGTGCAGTGAGTTACTGCCCTCTCAGTGCAACCTGACACACCAGGCGCCATGATGAGGGCTGTACATCAGACAGGGAAATGATCTGCCCCTCTTTCCCCTTCCCTGGCTGCAGTCTGTCAGTCTGCATCGCCTGCTCTGCTGCCTGGCCTGCAGCTATGACCCTGGGAAGCCTTCCTGTCCCTGCACACTGGTTACACCACCATTGCTTCGTCTTTCTTCCAAGCGGGAAGGGATTTTCCAGTCGCTGTGAAGTTGTTATGCACTTATCGTCTTTGTCTGTGTGATTATTTCACGTAGGAATTATTATTGAGTTATTGGGTTATTACAGGTTTGTTATCCTTGGATTGATGGGGTGTTTTCTAATTATTATTCTGGAGTTGTTACGTTGTGATTATCATCTATGATATTCTTTGCATGGAGAATATTTTTGTACCGTTATAGGTTGTTATGTAAGCATTGTAATGTCTTTAGTGGAATGGATATTAGCATTTGGTGTGGAGTTGTGTGATTACAGGTTTTGTCTGGGCTCCTCACATTGGAATAGTTGACTCTCCCACGGAGATGCCGGGGGCCTGTTAGTATACAGAATCTTCAACTTTAAAAAAAATATGTGTTAGGAATTCTCTCTTTGTATACCCTCCCATTGTTTCTGCCTTGCTCCCTTTCTTGCTGTTACCTCCTTCTTGTCTATTTTCTGCCTGCTTGGTCCATTCTCCTGTTTTATTCCAGAATGACTTCAAAGATAGCACGTATCTCCCATGCTGAAGTCGGACATGCTGGGTCTGACTTGTCAGGCGCTTAACAGCAGCACAAAAGTATTTTCGCTGATACAGAGAACAAGAAAAAGAAGGAGGTTCTACTGAAGAAAAGTTACTTCCTTGCAATTCTTCTCCTTCTTATTCTTGTTTGCTATTCTTCTTCACAATTCTTCTTCAGTTCCACTCAAATTCTTCTTCCATTCCACTCGCTTTCATAATTTGTTCATGTAATTTACCCTTTTCTTGTGGGAGCTGAGGAAGGGGGTGGAGAGAAAACGAAAAAGTTAATATATTTTGTCAAACATGAATTTTTCAAATCGCTCTACATTTGCATAAAAACATAGCACTAACTCTTTCTCTTCCATTTCTCACCGCTTGTTTGTTTCCACACCCCACGACACATCACCCCATGTGTGTGATAAACAGCCATAATGGCGGTCTCTTTTTTATTTCTCAGATGTTAGCACAAAATCAAAACGATGTGCCAATGCCTGCTATAGCTAAACTGTACCATTAACATATCATGTCAGGCATGAATGGCTGTATGTGTCAAGCTTTCTGATTGGCTCTTTCTGATTGCTGGAGGCTCTTGGGATAAATAGAACCCTCCACCAGGGAACGTGTCGCATGGCGCCTGACCTGCTTTTCCGCTTGGAGGGAAGCAAATACAGCTGCAGACAGGAAACAAATATATAATGGGTGGCGCTGCTCTTGTGGCGACGCACTCTCCCCGGGGAGAGCATGCCAAATTTCACACAGATAAATCTGCCGTGACTGAAAGTGGTATAAAAAAATAGGCAGGTGAGGATCAGGTTGTCGATTTTGAGATTTTGACTAAATATAAAACTACAAGCTTTTTTCTACCTTGCATTGAATTATCAAGGCGTATTTTCGTTATCTTTAAAATCATGTTTTAAAATTCCTAACCTCGCATCCTGACACCCTATTGCAATGCAAAATTTGACAGTTTCGTAGTTTGTCACTTCCTGGAGTCTATATTTTCAATTTATAATACATTTTTATAATATTGTCCGATTTTTAATCTCCTTTTTGTATTGAATAGATTTTTGTGTTTTGTGGCAAGTTGGTATGGTGTTAACGACTACAAACTGACCTCCGGCGCAGCGTGACTCATTTTGTGTTGGAGAGTCATAGCTATGAATCTGGATTTCACCACTGAAGTCTTGAGCTGTTAGTGAGGTCAGATTAAGCTTGCAGGTGGTCTGGGTCATGAGAGGATATATGTGTGTGACACTGGTTACAAAGAGAACGGGATAGCTCAGTGGTCAGAGCACTTGCTTTCCCCTAGCCAAGGTTAAGCAGAATCGAGCGTGGTTACCACTTGGATGGGTGACCGTTTGCACGCCTTGGCTTCAGTACAGTCTCCCAGTTCACCCAGCTGTAAATGGGTACCTGCCTCTTTAAGGTCAGGGAAGGTAAAGCAGCGAGGGAGAGGAGATGGGTGCCACCATGAGTATGCTGGCCCCTAGAGAAGTGAGGTCTCTGACGCCTCGCTCCCCTACGACCTTATAGGTTATAGGTCACCTTTACCTTAACCTTTTTACTGCTAACAAAATACTGCCCGTCTTTCTCTAGTTATTTGTACATTTCCTCTAGTGTTTTAGAGCTTTGCTTCATGATTAAATGCGAGTGTGTGTGTGTAAGAATGTGTGTGTATGTGTGGGTGGGTGCGTGTGTGTGTGTGTGTGAGTGTGTGTTGGAGGGTAGGGGGGGGGGGGTTGCGCGCGCGTGCGCTCAAATTGAATGCATAGAAATATGTCGTGACTGAAAGTGTTATGCAAGCACAAATGTGTGTTGGTTATAATTATTGTCTTCAATAGTATTTTATTGTATTTCTTCATTTATTTCGAGGATAATGGAATTAAGCACTCGTGCGCTTCTTGACATGCAGTCCCCGTGTGCATGCAGTTCTGTAAACTTTGTCATCCATTCCAACCGGCACAGAATGATCTACTGTTCCGAAAAACGGAACGGGTTTTAACGTGTGCGCAAGATGTTTTGCGTGTGTTCGCACACGGGGCCTCGGTTTATAGACTCATCCGAAGTTCTTTTGGGGAGAGTGGAGTCTGCACTGATGTTAACTCCGGAGGAAAAATCCTCTTGAATGAGAATCGAACCCGGGTCAGCAGATCACCAGCATCACTCTAACCACCAGGCTATCCCGCCTTCATCGATCATCGCTCTCTGTGTTTCCATACTTCCTGTCTGTCTGTCTGTTTGTCTGTATCTGTCTGTCTCTGTCTGTCTCTGTCTTTGTCTTTTTCTCTGTCTCTGTCTCTGTTTGTCTCTGTCGCTATCTCTGTCTCTCTATTTCTCTGTCTCTCTTTGTCTCTGTCTCTGTCTGCCTCTCTCTCTGTCTGTCTGTCTGTCTCTCTCTCTCTCTCTCTCTCTCTCTCTCTCTCTCTCTCCTCTCTCTCTCTCTCTCTCTCTCTCTCTCAAACGAAGACAGAAATAAGTCACTGCAGTAAGTATAGAACATGACACATCCGGCACCATGATAATAGCTGAACATCTGACATGGGAATCACCTGCCCCTTCAGCCCCCTTCCTCCCCGCACACGGACTGCAATCTGCCAGTCTGTATCGCCCTCTATAGAATGTTCTATTCAGCCGTTTCCCTAAAGAGATCCTCTTATCACTGTGCAGTTCTATATCCGATTACAAGTCTTCTGCGTACCGTGTTGGTTTGTTGTTGTAGTTGTTGTTGCAGTTACTGTTGCTGGGTATTTTTCATTCTAAATTTCTACTTTTGCTGTAAGCGTTTTCTTCTTCTTTTCTTTTCTTCTTCTTTTTTTTCTTTTTCTTTTTCTTCTTCTTCTTCTTCTTCTTCTTCTTCTTCTTCTTTTCTTCTTCTTCTTCTTTTCTTCTTCTTCTTCTTCTTTCTTCTTCGCAATTCTTCGCAATTCTTCCCCTTTGCAATTCTTCTTCTTCTTCTTCGCAATTCTTCCTTTCGCAATTCTTCTTCTTCGCAATTCTTCTTCTTCTTCTTCTTCGCAATTCTTCTTCTTCGCAATTCTTCTTCTTCGCAATTCTTCTTCGCAATTCTTTTCGCAATTTTTCTTCTTCGCATTTTTTCTTCTTCGCAATTCTTCTTCCTCGCAATTCTTCTTCTTCTTTTTTGCAATTCTTCTTCTTTTTCGCAATTCTTCTTCTTCTTCGCAATTCTTCTTTTTATTCGCAGTTTTTCTTCTTGCACCCTTCTTTCTCTACTCCTACCCTCAACTTTCTCTCTACCTTTTTTCCTATCCATCACAATAGACACGGCAACAGCAACAAATAACAGCAACAACAACATAAACGATAACAACGGCTCCATTCACAATAACATCATCAACAACAACAAAATAACAACACCAACAATAACATCAACATTAACAACTGCACCAGTCACAATAACTACAACAACAACAGAAAATAGTACCACAAACAACAATAGCAACGATAAAAACTGCACTACTCATAAATAACATCATCAACAACAAAATAACAACACCACCACCACCATCAACAACAACAACACGAACAATAACAGCCGCACTAGTCACAATAACATCCACAACAACAAAAGAACACTACCACCACCACCAACAACGACATGAACGATAAAAAAACCTGCACTCACATAATGAAATCAACAACAAAAAATAACACTACCACCAACAACAACTCAAACGATATCAACCGCAGTAGTCACAATAACATCAATAACAATAACAACAACAATATCAACGATAACAACCACACCAGTCATAATGATTTCAACACCAAAACAACAATAATGGACAAGCACATAACACAGAGAACACTAAGGAAGTTCGTTCTATGTCCTACTAGCTGCTATCACCTTAACACTAAACAGACTGCTCACATCAAAGCAAGTTGTCTGCTACACTGACAGGAGAAACAAACATATGCACTTGTTCACCTGCTCCATGATTTCCCGTGTTGTGACTGACACAGTAATCACAACAAGTACAAACATGTTCTGTTGTTGTTGTTGTCGTTGTTGTTAGGGTAGTGTGTGTGTGTGTGTGTGTGTGTGTGTGTGTGTGTGTGTGTGTGTGTGCGTACGTGCGTGTGTGTGTGTGTGTGTGTGCGTGTGTGTGTGTACGTGCGCGTGTGTGTGTGTGTGTGTGAGTGTGTGTGTGTGTGTGTGTGTGTGTGTGTACGTGCGTGTGTGTGTGTGTGTGTGTGTGTGAGAGGGAGGGAGAGGGGGAGAGAGAAGCACACACTCGACCACACACACTCACACGCACACACACACACACGCACGCACGCACGCACGCACGCACACACACTCACAGACACACATAGCACTCACAGACACACACAAACACACACACACAAACACACACACACACTCACAGACACAGACACACACACACACACACACACAAACACAACACACACAACACACACCACACACACACACCACACACACCACACACACACACACACACACACACACACACACACACACACACACACACACACACCACACACACACACATAGACACATACAGACAGACAGAAGATGTATGTAGTGTCCGAGACAGACAGACAGACACACGAACAGACAGAAAGACAGACAGACATGTAGACAAAAGGCAGACGATTTGAAAACAGAAAAGGCAAACAAAGAACAGAAAGACAGAACGGCATACCGAGGAAAGAGAGCAAGGTCATAATCATGATCATTATCGTAGGTAGGAAGGCAGGCAGGCAGGCAGGCAGGTAGGCAGGCAGGCAGGCAGGTAGGTAGGCAGGAAGGTAGGGGGGGGGGGGGGGGGGGGGGGGGGGGGGGGGGGTGGGGGGCTGGGGGGGGGTGGGGGTAGGGTAGGGTATGGGGGGGAGGGGGGGGGGGGTGGGGGGGGGGGGAGGGTAGCCCACGGGTAGGCGAGCCCCGCCGTGCAGCGCCAGCGGGCCAATTAGCGTGACATGTATAACTGGGCGCAGTTTTTAGCCTGGGCCAATAGTTTTTGAGTGAGTAGGCTGTTATGTAGTGGTTGCTTTTTTTGTGCTTCTTTTGTTTGTTGTTAGTTGGTGGTTGATTGTGTGCTCTTGTGTGTGTTATGTGCTGGTCACAAAGACTATCTTACTTTCAACTATTACAGTGATGTGTTTGTGGTGTTTGTGCGTGTGTGTGTGTGTGTGTGTGTGTGTTTGAGTGTGGTGTGTTGTGATGTGTGTTTGTGTGTAGTCTTTTTCGGGTTCAGAACTGTTCCAAGTCTGGTAAACCGTCGCCGGATGTCTCGAGACACGAGGGAATGCTGACGTGCAATGTCAGGCACGATGGAGCCATGACCTGTCCAAGACTCGCCGTTGAGCTCGCGGTGTAGACAGATTGCTGGGACAGTGAGGGGGAGGGTGTGAGAGTTGGGGCAGTTGAGGGGAGACAGTGCTGCAGCGCCACATCCCTGACGGGCAACCCAGGTGCAGAGCAGCCTTGTTTGCCTTGGGCTGCCCAGGGATTGCTAGGAATGGATGTCGCGGTCTTCTCAGCTGGAGACTGGGGACTAGGCCGCAGGCTAGGTAGGAGTTTGGGAGCTTAGTTCAGAGTGGCGTCTGTAGTGGACCCTCGCCATCTCTGTTTTTGGTCGTACTTCAGGGGACTGAACGGCGGATATGAGAGCAGCAGGGGCTGTGGTCGTTGTGGGCAATCGCGTTCTCGACACGAGAAACCGACCGTAGACAGGAGGCGGGGTGCTTAGGGAGTCGCGGGTGGACATTCAAGCGCCCTGCGCCTTGCAACATCTTTCAGGCGTTGTCGCAGTACAGGAAGTATGTTGTCACCTGTCTACCTGTTGGCGGGGACATCGGTTCTGATGGTAGCCACTGAAGTGCGTGCCTGTCAGCGTGTGTTCCATTTCTTGCTGTCTCGGCCTTTCTGTAGAGTTGTGTATCCTTCGGCAAGTCCCTCTAAAACTGGCTATATTCTTCGTGGTTCGAAGGAAACAAATAGGTGGTGTTTCCCTTGTCTGTTTCCCTCCATCTTTCGTGCTAGGCCATTGTGGTCTGAATGACATGGCAGCATCCCCCGTGGGAAATGCCGGTCCTTGTCAGTTCATAAATAGCATTGTCACCTTCTGGGAGTGCTGTGGCATGTGGGAGATCCTTCTTGTTGTATCTGTCTGCTTCTACTTGGTTCCTTTTCTTCCTGTGAGCCTTCTGTGCCTATTTTCGTTTGCCTACTTGATCTGATTTACTGTTTTTCCCCAGAAGAAGACTTAAAGAGGATAATTGTAACAATTCTCTCCCTCGTCAAGTCAGATGTATTGAGGTTTGACTTGTCAATGCCCTTAACGAAGCACAATGCAGTTTTAGCTCCTGTGGCAGACAATCGTTGCAACCTGCGTTGTTGGACGAAGGACTAACATGGCAGTCCTCGATGTCTAGTAGCTGTGTCGCGAAAAAAATTCGCTTTGTCTTGCCCGCGTTTCGTAACCCAGGGCCTCCACAGAGGTGCACAGTGATTTATTTGTTCATCTGTTTGTGTAGGCTTATTCTTAATTTTCTGTAGATATCACCAAAATTTTGTTATTAAGTCTGGTAAGCTGTTGAGAAGTCGAGTCCATCACAGCTATTAGAAACGAGCGAAAAAGTGGTTAACATTATTTTAGTTTTGAGCTCATTTTCTGTTTCCGAATTTTCAGAAGATGGAATCAATTCTTTGTTTGGCTTAAGGCGGAATTCGGGTGGCCTCAATATCTTGTTGGGGGACTCATGGAGGGATCAGCTTGGTTTGTTGACCCTAGGTATTTGTATGCCTCCCATCATGAATTCACCGGATATGAAGCACAGACAAGAGACTATTCTGGGTATTGGTAAACAAGGCATTTACCACGCGAGACGCCGATGCATTGCAGGATGTTATCCCTTGTAGCAGCCACCTCCCTCCAACCAGTTTGTCTTGTGCCTCTCGTGTTGGTGTGGAAGGGCTGTGGAACCTCTTGTCTAAATCACCAGATGTGAATAGGGATAAGGTGTTAAGAGTCTGCATAAACTAAGTACGCGTGGAGACAAACTGGGCCTTTTAAAAAAATACAAATCCCGTAAAACAAAACAACCGCGCCTAGTGTTTGAGTGCATTTGCACACAAGCCCTGGCAAAATGGTTACTGACTCGCTAGTACTGCTTCGGCTCATAGTGCTGTTCCCTGTTGCTGTAGAAGCCGAACTCTAACTCTAAAGCGCATTTCCCCTTGCGCGCAAATCCTAGACGGTGTTATTTGGGTTATGAATCGCGAAACTCTTAACTTTGAGCCGCGACTAATTTGACTTACTTAATTCTGCGGCATGGGGAGAGCGGAAGGCGGTGTATACGAAGGGAACAGCCGTAGAGGACCGAGTGTTTTGGCTGCTGTTGGACGTGAAAAAAAACACTAATACCAGGATTAGCTTTGAGAGGAGAAAAGCTGAAAATTATTTTTAGATGTCAAGAAGTGAAATGTTTAAAATAACACAAACTGTGATTAAATGTTTCTGAACTCGCGTTGTGCCTTTAGGGTGATAAACTGAGAGCGTTTGTTATTGTTCCTTAAGAAAGTGGTCTCAAAATTGACGTTGAACAAAGTACAAAGCTGCTAACTTAGTCAAAATATTCTGGTGGTGTTACGATTCTCTTAGGGGTCATTTTGAACATATGTGCGTGTCCACATGTGGGTGGCAATTCTTAATGGTAGCTTTGTTACCCATCTTCGTGTCTGTTCATGTCTTTCTGGAGCTGTCATCGTGTTGGCCGTTGGATCCACTGGTTATGTGTTCTCCAGATTAGGAAGTAGGGTGATGTCTTACTGGTGTCTGCTTGCCCTGCCATTGCTGGCGCTGAGGGTCCGTGCTTTACTGGTGTCTCTTGCCCTCCATTCTGCGCCTAGGTCGGCGCAGAGATCTTTACTGGTGTGCTCTTGCCGCTCCATGTTGCGCTAGGTCAGTCTTACTGGTGTCTGTTGCTCCTCCATTCTGGCGTAGGTCAGTGCTTACTGGTGTGTCTCATGCCCTCCTCTGCGCGTTAGGGGCAGTGCTTACTGGTGTTCTCTGCCCTCATTCTGCGCTAGGTCAGTCGTGTATGGGTGTCTGCTTGCCCTCTTCTGCGCTTGGTCAGTCTTACTGGTCTCTTGCCCTCCATCTGCGTTAGGTCCTAGTTGCTGAGTACTGGTGTTCTGTGCCCTCCATGCTGGCGCGCATAGGTCTAGTCGTATTTACGTGACACGTCTGATGTCTAATATCAATGAGTCCGCACACATTTTTCCTTTACTAAACTGTTTTTAGAAAAGTTACAAGTTTAAGTTCTTTCAATGCTTTGAGCTGCACCTTTCAAACCCTGCTGGGTCTAAGTCTAATGGTAGAAGCATCTCTGTACTGTCGACTGGGTTTTGATCTGCAGTTTAGAGTCGCTGTCGCTTTGACTTTCAGGTCAGGGGGGGGGGGGGGAGTCAGGGGGGGAACACCAGACCAAATTGGTGCTGCCGAGCTCTAAGTTTGAACTTTTAATAAAAATTCTTTCAAAGAGTGTTAGAAGGTAGGAGTTTTGCATTGTTGTTTGGTTTGGCTCAGAAGATTCTTGCTTTAATGTCTTCAGTACAATTGTGAGCTTCAAGCTTATTTCTGGTGATGCACCATCAAAGGACAGGTAGATGGGGATCTTGATGGTAGTGACTGGGGATGAAAGGCTTGTAGCCGGTCGCACTCCCCCTGTACAACCCCGTTCTCCTCTCGTTCGCTGTGCGCTGAGGATTGCTTGTGTTACAGAAAGAACCTAGATTTCAACCAGTCCACTGTTGGCCGTCGCGCTCGTTCTCTGTTTCTGGTCCATCCGGTTTGGAATGGCCTCTATCTCTTGGTGCGCCAAAGACCTTGTGACATTTTTAAATCTGGGGGGTCTCAAGACATATTTGTTTCAAACCTGTAAGATTTGCTCTTCCGTTTTTGCGATTCAGAGCTATCCCTTCCAGAAGAATTCTAATCACCCGGTCAAAGAGTTAAATTGTGTGTTGGTGGGTGTTTGTGTGTGTGTGTGGGTGTGTGTGTGTGTTTGTGTGTGCGTGTGGGTTGTAGGTGTGTTGTGTGTGTGTGCATTTGGATTCTTAGAGAACGTATTACTTGCGATTGTGGGTTGCTGACTGTGTAAGAGTGGGTTGAGTGCGAAGCGCTTTGATTTTGTCTGTGCAAGATAGCAAGCGCTATATAAAATTCCATTTCTTCGTTGCTTCGGGTCTTCTTCTTCTTCTTCTTGCTTCCTTCTTCTTTCTTCTTCGTTCTATATTATTTTATTACAGAAACTCATAATGCTGTCAACGCGGGATGCACAACAGTGCCCAGTCCACGTTTCACCATTTCTGAGCTCTGAATCAACTGAGTCCCTGGTATTGAGGGTTCGTCCGCAAGGCTCATGGACCACAGGGTGAGTATGCCGTCAGGTCCGATCAACCTTTTTCCGGCGTGGTGAGTCACAAAGGGAGCCCGGCTAGCGGTGGCGGTCGTTTCGACCAAGGGATGTGGGTGTGCCTGAAACGGCAACAGGTGCGCCCTACACTTGCACTCAGTACAGGCTCATGATGGGGAGAGGGACACCTGCACGCGCCCACAAACATGGTCTTCAGCACTTTCCAGACCTTCTGGGTCTCTGCCTTGCTGTGCTCTGAAGATCTGCTCAGAAGTCTGGGCATTGAAGTCGGACAGTTGTCATGTGGGGATGCGTATCTCGGGGTTTGATGGGGCCAATGTCGTTGACATTCTCACTGCGGAGTACATTGACACCATGCTGCGCGAGCACTGTGGACGCATCATTGGCTGCAGTACCTTGACATCCGTCGCTGCGAGCACCTTGACAACCTCGCTGCAGCACCTTGCATTCCGACCGCCCGCAGTGGTTGCGAGTACCATGGGCTATTATTGCTGCGCGGAGTACCTTGGACATCCGTGGCTGGCGCACTTGATATCCCTGGCTGCAGTACCTTGACATCGGCTTGCTGCGTACCTATGACATCGGCAGCAGGAGTAGACCTTGAGACCATGCTTGCTGCAGGCACCTTGACATCCTTGCTGCGCAGAATACTTGGTCATCCCCTGTGCGGCACCTTGATATCCTTGCTGGGTGTGTTACCTTGACATCTTGCGTGCAATTACCTTGGTATCGTTGCTGCATTACCGTTGACATCCCCACTGCAGCACTTGATATCCTGTTGCTGATTACCTTGACATCCCGCACTGCAGCAGACCGTGATTATCCTTGCTGCATTACCTTGATGAATCCTGCATGCAGTACCTCTTGACATCCTGGTTGCAGTACGCAACTGACATCCTTGCGTGCGCAGTACACGTGGCCACGGTGCTGCTGTGTTACGCTGACAGTCCTGTGGTGGCCTGTACACTGACATCCTTGCTGTGTACATTGCATCACTTGCTCGCACACAAAAAGGACAGTTTTTGTTTGTAGAGAATCACTGTAACGGCGGGATGTCACATTTGCTTTTGAGTGGCCAGGGACATTAAAGCTTATTTGGAGCGACGCTAGCAACCCTAAAGCAGTAGTATCATGTCATTTATGTATTTTTGTCTTTCAAAAATGTGTTTTAAATGTGGATTGTATAGTCATGTATATCTCTATTGCGATCGTCAATTGTGGGAAACACGACTCTTGTATAAAGGTATCAACAAGGTCGCTCTGCTTAAATAGGAGTAAGAAAGCTTTAACATCCCGGCCCACGCCTTCGCTGATCCAGACAAACTGGAAACCTGTGTTGACATAGAGTATTTCTCCTTATTTTGTTACCCAGCAGGCTCTTTCCCAATTCTCGCTAGTTAGCAGACGATCGTAAGTAGAAGCCTTGTGAGGGTAGTGTCGTCTGTTGTGTGTTTCGCATTTGTACAGCTAAACAATCTCGCAATGCCGAGAGAACACGCAAGAATTGACATATAGAGGATATCTCGCCCAAGATCACCATCAAATCATCTTATTGAGTTTGTACGTGGACCCCCCAGGACTTCTTTTACAGATAGCATATTGTACTTTTTCTAAATGGTCTAGCTGTGGTCGCGCAGAAACCCCAAAATTTGGATGCAAAAAGTAAAACAGATTGTCTTTTAGGTCAATTATTTTAAATAACGTAATTATTGGTCATTGCTTCTATTTTTTGAAGGATTTATTCAAGTTGCACAGCTGCCTTGCTTGCCCTTAGTTGCGTAGAGTGTTCAGGTCCTTTCTTTATGTGATCATTGTGTCGTAAAATTAAAACCCTAAATAACAATAATTATTTTACGAAACATCTAGTTTTATACTTCAGAAAAATCCATTTGCTCTTGGGTGGCCCAAGTAAAACCCCTTTTTTAAGAGCCCATGACTGTTGTTGTTTTCATAGTTGATTTTGAAGGAGGGCCCCTGAGGGGTTGTTGATTACAAAGCCACATCATCGGCCAAAAAGTAGATAAACAGAGCTCAATGCCACCTGAAGCATTTGTACACGCCATGGCTTACTTCAGATGCCAATGTGGGTAAGCCTAGTGATGTATGAAGAAAAATAGAGAATAAATGTAGGGGTCAGGACGCAGTCCTTGCTCTACGCACCCGTGGACATTCAAAAAATTATGTTAACTCATTGGATGTACGCAACAGTGAAGCTAATGACAATACATTGATTTTGCGAAGGCATCATACATTTTTCTTCACACCTGTTTTTCATACATGCAAGAAGCTTATCATGGCTGAGTGAGAATCGAGATGCCTTTCCTAAGAGTCAGCGACAGCAAACATATAATTGGGTTCTCGCCCTTTTTTGCATGCAGTTTTGAACAAGGCTGCATATAGGTTGAGAATATCTGATCCACAGTTTGGAGTATGTCCTCGTCGGAAATCTTGCCATGACTTTCTGAGAATTGCAGTATTATTACTTTCCAGCCGCATTTAGTAAAGTCTTGAATTTTAAGGGATAGATGTGTACCACTGGTAATATAATGCTTAGAGGGAAACTCCCCTGTAATTGTCAACGTGTATCGTGGTCTCTTTTTGGGTGTAATGGTATAGATTATGCCTTGGACCACGTCTTTGGGATAAATACCGAGTGAAAAGATGATATTAAATAGTCTGACAAAGCGTGTATTACTATTTGGTCACCGTTTTTAAGCGATTTCTAGCTGATTATGTCATCTATACCACTTGCTTTTGGCGCTCAGTTGTGTAGTTTTCGAGATTGGCTTCTTGTTACTTCGAGTCCCTGGATGATCTTGTATTTTTATGTGTGGTGCGGCATCTTCCATTAGATCCGCTGAAAATATCACTGGGTGATCACTTGTCGTTCATGGTTTTTTAAGAACATCTTTAAAGTGATTAAACCACGGCGCTCTGAGTGTATAATTATTATTATGATACTTTTCCCTATTCCACAGCCATTTTTCTAAACCTCTTTCCAGAACTGTAGATGAAATTGTTAACACTCTTAGCTAATGATTCAGCCTTTGCTTTTTCTTTAATCTTGCTTTTTGATTTATAATAGCTTTTGTACTGTTTTCTGTGTTTTACTGCGAATAAATATTCCGATCTTCTTCGCTTTATGGTGGTGAAGCAAACGAAAAACAACAAAGCCAGGGTTTAGCATCTTTTAGAGAGAGACGAGAGAGAGAGAGAGAGAGATGGGAGGAAGGGAGGTATAGTGGAGAGGGGGGAGGATGGATGGAGATGAGAGAGAGAGAGGAGAGAGAGGGGATCGAGTGGAGAGAGATGAGACGTGAGAGGAGGAAGAGAGGAGAGGAGAAAGAAAGAGAAAGAAAGAAAGGACGAGACAGCCGAAGAGCAGAAAGACCGGACCAGAGAAAGACAGACACACAGGCACACAGACACACAGACACACAGACAGAAAGACAGACGAGCACGGACAGAAATAAGACAGACAGACAGGACAGACAGGACAGAAAGAAAGAAAGAAAGGCAGAGAGAGCGAAAGAAGAGAGAGAGAGAGGGTGCTAGGACGGAGGAGCGAAGAGCGAGAGAGAGAGACGAGAGAGAGGATGATGAGAGGCACGATGTGAGAGGAGGAGAGAAAGAGAGAGATGTGGAGAGATAGCAGAGAGAAATGGAGCGAAAGGCGACGAGACAAGGACAGACAGAGCAGACAGACGGACGAGACAAACACAGACAGAGACGGAGATTAGAAAGAAGAAGTGTGTGTGTGTGGTGATGTGGTGTGTGGAGGTGTGTGTGGTGTGTGTGTGGTGTGTGTGTGTGTGTGTGTGTGTGTGTGTGTGATGGGAGAGAAGGAGATTAAAGAAAGAACGTGGTTATACAGTCGACTGATGGAAGACTGACAGGACAGGGACACAGAGAACAGCCTTTCTTTAATGCAGAAATACAGACCAGAGGTTGATGGGTAGGTAGTAGGTGAGTCAAAAGAGCTAGCGCATTACCTCAGAGGAACTGAAGTGAAGAGAGCAGAGGTCGGAGGTTAGACTGTGTGTAGGCACTGGTTCCAAAAGTCCATTTTCACCTGTCTTTGGCGTGATCTGTGTGATGTCTTCTGACAGAGATTGAGAAAAGAAAGAAAAGGATACCCCCTCGTGCCAGCCCACCCCGCGGAAAGAAAAAGCATGGATGACTCTCTCTCTCTCTCTCTTCTGTCTCGTCTGCTGCTGTGAGAGTGTGGATGCACGACACGGACGCAAGTGTACGGCGTTAGTATGCGTTTGGCTGTATCTGTTGCTGTTGTGTCTGTGTGTATTTGAGTGTGTTTAGGAGAGAGAAAGGGTGAGGACCAGACTAGAGAGACAGACAGACAGAAACAGAACAGACGAAAGCGCATGAAGCAGAGGACAGACAGGGACAGGACAGTGCCAGACAGACAGAGACAGAGACGACAGAGAAGAGAACGGTCGGTGAAGAGATGAAAAGGAAGAGAATGGATAGACAATAGACGAACAGAGAGACTTACAGACAGACAGTCAGAGAGAACAGAGATACCGCCACATAGAACATCCTTCTCTTTTTTTGCGAAAAGAAACAAAACAAAAACAACAACTGAAAACGGGATCATTCTAACTAGACATCAGAGATGTAACAGCCAGAGGAAAGAGGGTAAAAACAGAGACGATTCAGAAATGGACATATGGACACAAAAAAGGAGAGGTTAAAGACAGAGGAGAAAACGAGACCACATGAAAACAGACATTTATACACAGACATATAACACAGAGGAGCAGAGGTATAGAAGCAAAGACAAAAACAGGAACAAAATCAAACATAAAACACATCTTAGGTGAGAGGTAAAAACAGAGGAGAGAGAAAAACAAACGCGAATAAGGTAATATAATACGAAGAAAGAGAGGCAAAAACAGAGACAAAGTCAGACACCAAAAAGCAGACATGTAACAGCAGAGGAACAGAGGTAAATAACAGGAGAGAAAACAGACAGCAGAAACGAAGAAACATAAACACAGAGGCAAAAGGTGAAACGACAGTTACAAAAAAAAACAGAGGACAAAATTCCGAACATATTACACGGAGAAGACAGGTAGGATATAGAAAACCGCCGAGCAAACCAGTATGCACGAAATCAAGACATTATAAACACAGAGAAAGACAGATATAAACAAAGCAGAGAGAGAACAGATCTATGAATCAGAGCATATATAGAGAGGAAGCAAACCAAGCTTAAAACAGATTTGAGACGCAGACACAAACTACAGAGGAGAGTGAAGAAGGTTAAAAGGACAGAGAGAAAAACCAGACAGGAAGAAGCGGCATCATTATGAGAGAGAGGAAGAGGGGGGTAGAAGCAAAAAAACAGAGGAAGAAATATGACATGAAAGTTGGAGTGATAAGAACACAGAGGGACGGGGTTAGCAGAGTTAAGAAGAACATAGACAAAAGCGCAGACATGTGATATAACAGAGAAGGCAGCGAGGTTCAGAAAGACCAAGGTCGATGTTGTCCTTGTGGAAGGGCAGGTTAACCTGTGTGGTGTTGGTTGTGTGGTTACAGAAGTCCGCGAGTTTGACCATGTCCTTGTCCGATTACTGTGACGTCTTTACAGAGAGGACGAAAAAAAGAGAAACGTTTTGGTTATTTTAAGCATAAGAAATAAAAGCACAGAGGAGTCTCTCTTTCACTGGGTGTCTGTCTTTCTGTCTCTCTCGCGTGGTCTCGCTGTCTCCTGTGTGCTCTCGCGCGCTCGTCTCTCTAATCGCACACCATACACACTCGTCAATACACTCGGGTGCGGCGCATTGCGCGTGCACACGCAACACACACACACAAGCACGCGAACACACACAGAGATAGAAAGAGCGCGCCGCTCTTCAGTGAATTTTTGCTAATACATGCCTATGGGGCACGCGCGGTCGAGACGAGGCAGACCCACATGTGAATACGACGCCGACGCGTGGTACACATGCGCCGGCAAGCACTCACACGCAGCACGCACAGGCCACACACACGTACACACACACACACAACACACACACACATACAGCGACACGCACACGTACAGACACGAAAACATGCCGCGCTGTGCATACAATGAAGATAGATAGAGGGAGGGGAGATTAGGAGAGAAGGGAGAGTGAAAGGACAGAGGGAGGGTCAGCAAGGGGGGTGAGAGAGCCTGAAAGAAGACGGAGGAGAGAATGGACAACAGACAACCGGCAGAGCAGACAGACGACAGGCAGACGACAGGACAAACCGGCAGACAGACAGACAGGACAGCAGAAGACAGATAGACGGTGAGCAGCCACAGAGGAAAATCGTTGTCGTTTTTGTTGTTACAAAATGAGAAAGGACAGGATAGGTAAACAGACATGAAGGACCAGAGAACTAGTTATATGTAAGAAGATGCTGGGAGCCGCTGACAGACGTATAGTAGGTTGCGAGTATCAACAGTCGACGAAGGTCTTTTATGGTTTATTTTATTTTTATAGTATCCTTTTATAATGAGGGAGATAGATACGGTATCATGTGCTCTTGTTTTTTACATAGTCCCTAGGGTATGCAGTTTTGTACATTTGTTGTGATCCGTTCCCACCGGGCAGCGTAATGGGGGGCTTACTCTTGCAGAAAAGCGAATGGCTTTTAACGACGTGGCGCAAGATGTTCTGGCGTGGGGTTCGGCAGCGACGGGGCTTTCGGGTTTATAGTGTCGCTCTGGGAAGGATTTTTGGGGGGTAGAAGGTAGGAGAGGGTAGGCTAAGGTGTTTTGTTTTACTATTGTCATTTGTATTTTTTAGATTAGGTCCGCAGGCATACTATGTCTGCAATAATTATCTGTTCGGTTGAAAACCATTGATTGGTTTGATGCTTGGTTACATGACTGTGTAGAGGGATTAGTTTGAATGCAAGCGCTTTGATTTGCTCTTTGCAGGAGGACACAGTGCTATATACTTCGCTTTATGATTATTATCTTAAAGTAGTATGTAGTGAGTGAGTGGTGAGTACTATGTATTATTATACTGTGATTGTTGTTGTTGTTGTTGTTGTTGTTGTTATTGTTGTTGTTATTATTGTTGTTATTATTGTTGTTAATATTATTAAAGGGGAACTGTTTGCAACAGGCCAGCCAAGCCCAGCGTACAGAACTGTGAGCATGTTCGCCTTTCACGTGGAAGGTATGCAGCAGTTGTGTTGACTGAACGAACGAATGGATGGCTGGATGGTCACGATGTGTTCATACCGTGTCGTTTCCAAACTGCTCATAGCTGCAGTGCGCACTAAGCCCGCTTGTGTTTGCGGGGAGAGGGGCGCGAGCCAGAACAACGCGGGCAAGAGGTTTTGAATTGTTTGAAACACACAAGCCTTCTGCTGAAAGTTTCGCAGAAGTATAGGATCGCGGTGAGTACGTTATGTCTTTGTTGAAGAAACGAGGATGGTAGGAATTCAGGGCTTGTAGGGTGGATCGAATTCATCTTTACTTGTGTTCGGCTTTTTTGGTAGGGATGTCTTTGCTGTTGGGTGTTGTTTATTGCCTGGCACGGAGGGCTGAGGCTCGCATTTAATGGTGAGTTTGGTGTGTGTGGCGACATTTTTTGCCCTGCATAAGAAGTAGCCTTATTGCCTAAGGGAATGTATTGCTGAGTGATGTTACGTGTTTCTATAACCAACATAAAACGTCGTGACTATTGAAGGGACATTTAACGTGCATATTTGATCTTATAATGTATATACAGAACTCGAAACGACGCAACTCTGTGAGACGAACTGACCAGTTAGCAAAATTAACATGGGGAAAAAATCCCACCCCTCAGTGTCGCACCCTAGACACTGCCCAGATTCAAAACCGCACGAGTGTCTGTTACCGACCCATGGGATTGAAAGTGTAAGAGTCTTGGACACTCGGCTACAGGATCTTCGGCTATCACCGTTATTTCGTTAGTTAGGCGCGGCGTGGTGGGAAACATGTCCTCTCTCACGTAGGCCTGATTAAAGACCCTGTTGCTTTTGTTGGCGGCTGTCTAAACCAGTGTGGCTTCATACTGACCAGTACTGGATTAACTTTTTTCATCAGTACTCGACTGAGTTGCGAGGTTCGATCAATGGTGAGGGGTTGAAGGCGGATGCGGGACCGTTTTCCCACCACGCGTTTGTGTTTAGGTAGCCGTCTTTCTACGGCGGGAGGTGTTTCGAGGTTATTTCCATCCTTTTTATATATGTAATGTGATTGTTTTATCTGAAAGAGGGAGGGGGTGGTATTGTTTTGTATTGTGTTGGGCTTTGTGGTTTTTGAAAGGTTAGTGGATCGTTGCAGTGATTTAGATTTTTCAGACTGTATAATCTTTAAAGTTGGAGAACTAGTGGGGCCATCCCATGCAGTGCAAATAAGTGTCATTCGATGGACATGCTTATTTCTGTAATCCACGAAAGCCCGACAAGAGTTAACGGGATCTTAGATTGCAGATGCTGATCTTTTGGCTTGTATATATAGTAGTATATATATTTAGTATGAGTATATAGTATATATAGTGTTGTTGTTATATATATATGACGAATGAAATGACGGCACTGCGAAGTGGTTCACTTTATATTCTTGACTGAAAACTATTGGCGTTGTGTCCCTAAAATTGAGACACACAGCTTCATAGAGACCCATGGAGGAGAATCGGGGGTGTGCTCAGATGGCACGCAGTTTAGGTCTGTTGGTCGTTCTGTGGTAGATTTTAAAATGACCTCCACCACAAACTAAGTCACATGGCACGAGATGGGAGGTTACTTTTTTGTATTAACGAGTGTTATTAGAACGCAATTGAAAAAAGCCCCCAGGAAGAGCCTCATTTAAGGGGGTTGTCTGCCAGGAGTCATTCATCAGTACTGAACTCTCCTGTACCCTCGCGCCGTACCCCCTCAACGAAAACGCCAATCGGGCATAAAAGTGAAACCGGGTGTCGCGCGGTGTTGGAATGCGCGGTGTTCGAACAGTGGGCATACACGTTAAAACAAAACTGTTCTGTGCTTTGGGGGGGAAAAATTTAGGACCATGTGTCATGGCCGTAAACTATGGATGGCGAAATTAAAAAGGAGGGGAGTAGCTCAGTGGTCGGAGCACTGCGCTTGTCCCCCAGCCAAGTTAAGCAGCGTCGAGCGGTGATGGTGTACCGGTTGGGAAGGATGTGGACCGTGTGCGCGCCGTTAACTTCAGTACTAGTTCCCCCCAGTTCACCCAGCTGGTGTGAAATGGGCACCTGCCCTCTTTAGGGTCTGGGGAAGAGTAAAGCGCGAGGAGTGAGGAGATGGGCGCCGCCGCGGCAATATCTGGCCTAGAGAAGTGCAGGTCGTCTGATGCCTCGCTCGCCACGACTTATAGGTTATGGGAACTCCTATACCTGTCCTTTACATTACCCACAGGTGTCGTGTTTAGGGAGCATCTCGGAAATCGGAATGTTGGGCTGCATTAAGTGGTTTGGGCAGGTGGAGAACAAAGTTCACTGGAACATCTAGCTATTGCCGCGAGCCTACGTTAGCTGCGTAAGGGTAGGAACAACAGCATGGTGACATGTTTGAGGTGTTTGTTGTTGTTAGGTTTGACAAGTGATCTGACAGCCGAAGTCTTACCACCCTACGCGCGCAAAAACCCAAACAAAAAGAGCGGCGTCCTGAAATTCGCTCAAAGTATCCCTTCCTCATCATGCAACAGAAAGCGTTGTCATCATGAAATTTCTTTCAAAGCTTACCTCCCCTCATGCCACCAGACGGAAGACCGCATCCTGAAGAGAAACTATGAAGAAGAAAACCTCCCTCATCAGTCGCGACGGTCAATGACTACTCTGAGAATTGCTTCGTCTGAGACTCCCTCACGCATGCAAGAAAAGACTGCATTCCTGAAATTCCTGAAAGCATAGTCATGGTCAGCGGACGCAGGAAAAGGACAGTCGTGAAATTCCTGAAGCCTCGCGGACTGATGTTCTACACACAAAGACTGCATTCTGAAGACTGAATCCTCGCCACGTGTTCTACACACAAGCAGACTACAGTCTGAGATTTCTGAATCCTGGCCACTGTGGTTCTGACACACTATGACAGACTGCATCCTGAAAGTTCCGAACCACTGTTCTAACACTAGACCGACGCATACTGGTGGAAGTCCTGGACCCTCGCCGATGTTGCTACACACAAAGGATGCATTCGTGAAAATTCCTTGACCCTCGCACTGTGCTACAGACAAAGGACTGCATTCTGAAATTCCTTGAGCCCTCGCCACTGTTCGTACACACAAAGACAGTCTGCCACCCTGAAATTCTGAACCTCGGCCTAATGTTTACACACATGTGACAGACGTGCACCATGAAGATTCTGACAATGCTGTGTGCGCCGTTCTTCAGAAGGCTCCGCTGAATAAGACCGTGGGATAACTGGTGGTGAAGCTTTGTTATGTATCATGAATAGACGCAGATAGTGTATCCTTTAAAATCAAAATGGGCGGCTTACCGTTATTTTTTGTCCTATTTATGTATTTATTGCTCTTTTTATCGAGAAGAATGGGCATAAGCAGTCAGGTGCTTTTTTACATCCGTCCCCGTATGTATGCGGGTTTCGTAAATTGTGTCATGGTTTCCACGGGCACACAGATGGGCCTTACTCTTCCGAAGAAGCGGAACAGGATTACGTTTGGGTGCGCAAGAGGTTCTGCATGCGTTCGAACACGTGTGGCCTCGGTATAGTCGTCTCAGTCGTTAGAGGACTTCGCGTGTTGTGTGGATGGCGGGGGGGGGGGGGGGGGGGGGGGAGAGGGCGGGAGGGGGGGGGTCTTAACGCAAAATCTCCAGACATTGGTGAAGTCTGGGAGCTCTTGCGCGAGAGTAAGGAAAAAAAAAGGAATTGTAAAAGGATTGTTGTAAGATTCTCTATTTGAAGAACCCAAGAGTCGCCCACAATATAGTTAGTAGTCACACGTGCTGGACGCAGCGGTACAGACATCGGATCAAAGGTTTGCAAGTTGTTGCGTTGTTTGTTCCAGGTTCTTGCATTGGCATGCAGAGCCATGGCGCGACTTCAGAGGGCTTTTTAAAACTCCTTTCGTAAGACGTACCGACTACCTCAAACTGTGTCTATAGATATATATGTGGGGTGACTGTTTGGTCATGATTATGCGAAAACGCGGTAAACGCCGAGAGATGACACAATGTGATGGAATGGACTGCTGACTCTCTCATCATGCCCACCGTGAGGAATCACGCGGTGAGATGCAAATTGCACCCACCTGAATGAGAAGTTGGGTGTGGTGTCTGTTTTTAGTACCCTTGCATATAGGACCGCTTATCGGCTTCAGAGGAATTTTCTCCTGTAGAGTGCGGTTATTGTTAAGAGCTTTCGTGACTGATTGGCGAATCTCGTCATCAATTTCCATACAGGCAACATGTTAGTGTTCACATTGGGGGGGGGGGTGGGGGGGGTAGGGCGGGTGGGGGGGGTGAGGTAGGGGGGGGGGGGGGGGTATGGGGGGGGGGGGGGTGGGGGGGGGTGGGGGGGGGGGTAGGGTGGGGGGGGGGGGGGGGGGGGTTTGGGGGGGGGGGGGGGGGGGGGGGTAGGGGGGGGGGGGGGGGGGGGGGGGGGGTGGGGGGCGTGGGGGGGGGGGTAGGGGGGGGGGGGGGGGGGGGGGGGGGGGGGGGGGGGCTGGGTGGGGTGGGGGGGGGGGGGGGGGGGGGGGGGGGGTGGGGGGGGGGGGGGGGGTATAGGGGGGGGGGGGGGGGGGGGGGGGGGGGGGGGGGGTGGGGGGCTGGGGGGGGGTGGGGGTAGGGTAGGGTATGGGGGGGAGGGGGGGGGGGGTGGGGGGGGGGGGAGGGTAGCCCACGGGTAGGCGAGCCCCGCCGTGCAGCGCCAGCGGGCCAATTAGCGTGACATGTATAACTGGGCGCAGTTTTTAGCCTGGGCCAATAGTTTTTGAGTGAGTAGGCTGTTATGTAGTGGTTGCTTTTTTTGTGCTTCTTTTGTTTGTTGTTAGTTGGTGGTTGATTGTGTGCTCTTGTGTGTGTTATGTGCTGGTCACAAAGACTATCTTACTTTCAACTATTACAGTGATGTGTTTGTGGTGTTTGTGCGTGTGTGTGTGTGTGTGTGTGTGTGTTTGAGTGTGGTGTGTTGTGATGTGTGTTTGTGTGTAGTCTTTTTCGGGTTCAGAACTGTTCCAAGTCTGGTAAACCGTCGCCGGATGTCTCGAGACACGAGGGAATGCTGACGTGCAATGTCAGGCACGATGGAGCCATGACCTGTCCAAGACTCGCCGTTGAGCTCGCGGTGTAGACAGATTGCTGGGACAGTGAGGGGGAGGGTGTGAGAGTTGGGGCAGTTGAGGGGAGACAGTGCTGCAGCGCCACATCCCTGACGGGCAACCCAGGTGCAGAGCAGCCTTGTTTGCCTTGGGCTGCCCAGGGATTGCTAGGAATGGATGTCGCGGTCTTCTCAGCTGGAGACTGGGGACTAGGCCGCAGGCTAGGTAGGAGTTTGGGAGCTTAGTTCAGAGTGGCGTCTGTAGTGGACCCTCGCCATCTCTGTTTTTGGTCGTACTTCAGGGGACTGAACGGCGGATATGAGAGCAGCAGGGGCTGTGGTCGTTGTGGGCAATCGCGTTCTCGACACGAGAAACCGACCGTAGACAGGAGGCGGGGTGCTTAGGGAGTCGCGGGTGGACATTCAAGCGCCCTGCGCCTTGCAACATCTTTCAGGCGTTGTCGCAGTACAGGAAGTATGTTGTCACCTGTCTACCTGTTGGCGGGGACATCGGTTCTGATGGTAGCCACTGAAGTGCGTGCCTGTCAGCGTGTGTTCCATTTCTTGCTGTCTCGGCCTTTCTGTAGAGTTGTGTATCCTTCGGCAAGTCCCTCTAAAACTGGCTATATTCTTCGTGGTTCGAAGGAAACAAATAGGTGGTGTTTCCCTTGTCTGTTTCCCTCCATCTTTCGTGCTAGGCCATTGTGGTCTGAATGACATGGCAGCATCCCCCGTGGGAAATGCCGGTCCTTGTCAGTTCATAAATAGCATTGTCACCTTCTGGGAGTGCTGTGGCATGTGGGAGATCCTTCTTGTTGTATCTGTCTGCTTCTACTTGGTTCCTTTTCTTCCTGTGAGCCTTCTGTGCCTATTTTCGTTTGCCTACTTGATCTGATTTACTGTTTTTCCCCAGAAGAAGACTTAAAGAGGATAATTGTAACAATTCTCTCCCTCGTCAAGTCAGATGTATTGAGGTTTGACTTGTCAATGCCCTTAACGAAGCACAATGCAGTTTTAGCTCCTGTGGCAGACAATCGTTGCAACCTGCGTTGTTGGACGAAGGACTAACATGGCAGTCCTCGATGTCTAGTAGCTGTGTCGCGAAAAAAATTCGCTTTGTCTTGCCCGCGTTTCGTAACCCAGGGCCTCCACAGAGGTGCACAGTGATTTATTTGTTCATCTGTTTGTGTAGGCTTATTCTTAATTTTCTGTAGATATCACCAAAATTTTGTTATTAAGTCTGGTAAGCTGTTGAGAAGTCGAGTCCATCACAGCTATTAGAAACGAGCGAAAAAGTGGTTAACATTATTTTAGTTTTGAGCTCATTTTCTGTTTCCGAATTTTCAGAAGATGGAATCAATTCTTTGTTTGGCTTAAGGCGGAATTCGGGTGGCCTCAATATCTTGTTGGGGGACTCATGGAGGGATCAGCTTGGTTTGTTGACCCTAGGTATTTGTATGCCTCCCATCATGAATTCACCGGATATGAAGCACAGACAAGAGACTATTCTGGGTATTGGTAAACAAGGCATTTACCACGCGAGACGCCGATGCATTGCAGGATGTTATCCCTTGTAGCAGCCACCTCCCTCCAACCAGTTTGTCTTGTGCCTCTCGTGTTGGTGTGGAAGGGCTGTGGAACCTCTTGTCTAAATCACCAGATGTGAATAGGGATAAGGTGTTAAGAGTCTGCATAAACTAAGTACGCGTGGAGACAAACTGGGCCTTTTAAAAAAATACAAATCCCGTAAAACAAAACAACCGCGCCTAGTGTTTGAGTGCATTTGCACACAAGCCCTGGCAAAATGGTTACTGACTCGCTAGTACTGCTTCGGCTCATAGTGCTGTTCCCTGTTGCTGTAGAAGCCGAACTCTAACTCTAAAGCGCATTTCCCCTTGCGCGCAAATCCTAGACGGTGTTATTTGGGTTATGAATCGCGAAACTCTTAACTTTGAGCCGCGACTAATTTGACTTACTTAATTCTGCGGCATGGGGAGAGCGGAAGGCGGTGTATACGAAGGGAACAGCCGTAGAGGACCGAGTGTTTTGGCTGCTGTTGGACGTGAAAAAAAACACTAATACCAGGATTAGCTTTGAGAGGAGAAAAGCTGAAAATTATTTTTAGATGTCAAGAAGTGAAATGTTTAAAATAACACAAACTGTGATTAAATGTTTCTGAACTCGCGTTGTGCCTTTAGGGTGATAAACTGAGAGCGTTTGTTATTGTTCCTTAAGAAAGTGGTCTCAAAATTGACGTTGAACAAAGTACAAAGCTGCTAACTTAGTCAAAATATTCTGGTGGTGTTACGATTCTCTTAGGGGTCATTTTGAACATATGTGCGTGTCCACATGTGGGTGGCAATTCTTAATGGTAGCTTTGTTACCCATCTTCGTGTCTGTTCATGTCTTTCTGGAGCTGTCATCGTGTTGGCCGTTGGATCCACTGGTTATGTGTTCTCCAGATTAGGAAGTAGGGTGATGTCTTACTGGTGTCTGCTTGCCCTGCCATTGCTGGCGCTGAGGGTCCGTGCTTTACTGGTGTCTCTTGCCCTCCATTCTGCGCCTAGGTCGGCGCAGAGATCTTTACTGGTGTGCTCTTGCCGCTCCATGTTGCGCTAGGTCAGTCTTACTGGTGTCTGTTGCTCCTCCATTCTGGCGTAGGTCAGTGCTTACTGGTGTGTCTCATGCCCTCCTCTGCGCGTTAGGGGCAGTGCTTACTGGTGTTCTCTGCCCTCATTCTGCGCTAGGTCAGTCGTGTATGGGTGTCTGCTTGCCCTCTTCTGCGCTTGGTCAGTCTTACTGGTCTCTTGCCCTCCATCTGCGTTAGGTCCTAGTTGCTGAGTACTGGTGTTCTGTGCCCTCCATGCTGGCGCGCATAGGTCTAGTCGTATTTACGTGACACGTCTGATGTCTAATATCAATGAGTCCGCACACATTTTTCCTTTACTAAACTGTTTTTAGAAAAGTTACAAGTTTAAGTTCTTTCAATGCTTTGAGCTGCACCTTTCAAACCCTGCTGGGTCTAAGTCTAATGGTAGAAGCATCTCTGTACTGTCGACTGGGTTTTGATCTGCAGTTTAGAGTCGCTGTCGCTTTGACTTTCAGGTCAGGGGGGGGGGGGGGAGTCAGGGGGGGAACACCAGACCAAATTGGTGCTGCCGAGCTCTAAGTTTGAACTTTTAATAAAAATTCTTTCAAAGAGTGTTAGAAGGTAGGAGTTTTGCATTGTTGTTTGGTTTGGCTCAGAAGATTCTTGCTTTAATGTCTTCAGTACAATTGTGAGCTTCAAGCTTATTTCTGGTGATGCACCATCAAAGGACAGGTAGATGGGGATCTTGATGGTAGTGACTGGGGATGAAAGGCTTGTAGCCGGTCGCACTCCCCCTGTACAACCCCGTTCTCCTCTCGTTCGCTGTGCGCTGAGGATTGCTTGTGTTACAGAAAGAACCTAGATTTCAACCAGTCCACTGTTGGCCGTCGCGCTCGTTCTCTGTTTCTGGTCCATCCGGTTTGGAATGGCCTCTATCTCTTGGTGCGCCAAAGACCTTGTGACATTTTTAAATCTGGGGGGTCTCAAGACATATTTGTTTCAAACCTGTAAGATTTGCTCTTCCGTTTTTGCGATTCAGAGCTATCCCTTCCAGAAGAATTCTAATCACCCGGTCAAAGAGTTAAA